>BOSO01022453.1:0-35521 GCA_018403395.1 Gorsachius goisagi
GGTGGAGATCTGCTCCACTGTGGACCTCCATGGACTGCAGGGGGACAGCCTGCCTCACCATGGTCTTCACCACAGGCTGCAGGGGAATCTCTGCTCTGGCGCCTGGAGCACCTCCTCCCCCTCCTTCTTCACTGACCTTGGTGTCTGCAGGGCTGTTTTCTCTTGCATCCTCTCACTTCTCTCTCCGGCTACTGAGATGCGGCCCGTTTTTTTCCTTCTGAAATGTGTTATCACAGAGGCGCTTCCACTGTCGCTGATTGGCTTGGCCTTGGCCAGTGGTGGACACAGGGAAAACTTCTAGCAGCTTCTCACAGAAGCCACCCATGTAGCCCCCCCACTACCAAGACTTTGCCACAGAAACCAAATACAATAGCATACTCAGAGCTTGTGGGCTATGCTTTTCTTATAGTCCTGAAGTTAATGTTAAATTTGTAGACTTGAGCTCAGTGTGTCAAGCTATAGACATTAGGAAGAAAGACTTAATTTCAAATTACTCACATCTACTATCCCCTTCTGGAAACCTAATTCTGAAAAACCCCTTTTAACACAAAAACTGAATCCCTCTTCAGAAAACACAGCAAAAGAAAAAAAAATCTATGAGGCAAACGAAAATCTTTTTCTTTGCTGAAGTCAAATAATACTAGCTTGTGAATAACTATTATTTCATACAAATTTTTGTCAGGATGTAAAAAAGGAAAGTGGTATCATTATAAGCAAAACCTGTGATAAATAATTGAATCTCACTGAGATATTCATTTTAATAACATTTGTTCTGACTGCCCATGAAAAGCATAATGACTTCCAATGAGCTAAGTCCTTTAAAACTTTCTTCAAGACCTGGTGTATAATTCAAACAGAATAAGTCTAGAATATTCTTTGATATTTAAAACTCATATAGCTAATTGTATCAGAAGTCTGCTTGAAGTCAAAATTAGCTCTGAGATGGTTTAGAGAACAAAAGTAGATAATGCCTGTGCTTCTTCAAATTTGGTTATAAAACCAAACATTTCCTGCACATTTAAAAAATAATACCAGAATGGGTGCAAACAGCATACATTTAATCATATGAGGAAATAGTATAGTTAGTACAAAAATATGTGCTAAAATTTCAACTCAACTAGTATATCATAATGCTATAGGGAGCACAGTTTTCCTTTTATCTAAGGAAAATTATAATTTCACATTTTTTGAGAATAAGGGAGGCATTCACATAATCAGTGCAATATGTATGCAGAACTGTTCACTTCTCCAAATAGTTTTTATTACATTTAAACAAATAAAATAATACAAACTTATTTAAGAAACATGATGAACAGTATTATAGTATCATCTCACTTATTGCATTCATTTTATTAAGACTTGCTTAGAGAAGAGTAATAAACTAGAAGCAGGTTTTTAACCTTGCCAGAAAGCCTAAGGAAATAATGCTAGGATCCAAATATATAGAACTATGCAAGCATAAAGTGTTTCATTTATCATTACTATTAACAGGAGAAATAATGTCAGATCATTTACCAAACAGTGTCTAATTAATTAATTATCTAATATGAATATTTGTCAGTGAAAGAAGTGTATCTGAGGGAACTCATTGTTTAGTGTTACTTTGGCTTATAAGTATGTGTTGGATTAATTGTAGACAGTCAAACTTGACGAGTCATGAAGAAAGGATATTTCAAGAAGTAGTCACCTGAACACTTGATATACTGATGAAACAATGCTGATAAAACAAGTTTGATGTTTCAGTACCTACTTTGCTGAATGTGTTTCTACTCTGGTAAACAAGGCGCATATCAGCCTCATTTTCTCTGCTGTAGCACCCTGGTTTAATTAATTTTTTTCTGTTGGTTCTCTTCAAGAAGATTATTACATTTCTCTGTCAACTGTTATTTTTTGAAAATACAATTAGACCTAAACATTTCTGAGAGCATTTTATCAAATTTGATAGCTTAAATGAGATACATTGTCCTTTGCAAATTCATATGTTTTCATTAGATTAAAAGGCCTCCCATTAGAACTTTTCATTTAAATTTATATGAGATTTCTAGTGTGTAATTCCATGCTTTGTAATATTTGATTTCTTCTGTAATATTATCCGAACACTGATGCCTTTTTATTACATTTTGTGTTAGATTTCCATCCTTTGGTGGTGTTATGCTGAAGGAGATGATAATTAAAACTGCATAATTTTGGTTGATTTTTTTCACAGAAAAAGATATTTTTATGGGTGCCAGAAAAATAATCATTAATAACTTCACTAAATCTTTAAATGTAGTTCTAATGAGATAAATTTCCTTACTGAATTAGATGCTTGTTAGCACAATGAAATTTTTTTCTTTAACCTCTGCAAATTAGAGTAATACTGTACAGGATAATGCTATTAACCCTAAATGGAAACAAGAGTAGCAACTCTAATTTTTTTTTTTTTTTTGACATTTTGACCAAAGACAACAAAAGATTCAGATTTTATTCTGAATGTATGAGCAAAAGAAGTGCTGCCTGGTGATCATAATGCCATTCTCTGTTGAGGTTTATTGAGGGGGAGACACATGGTAAGGGCTTGCTACCCAGAGAAATCCACTTTTTGGCTAGCTAATGTCAATCTTTAAACACCATCTGTGTGTCTATTACATTGAGATTAAACACCTGTGTTGTACACCTAACTGGATTTTCTCTTAAGCTTATCCCTGTGGTTGAAATGTGGTTCTATCTGCTTGTTCTTTAAACTCAAAATGACGGAGTTGGCCATGCCAGCCTGGCCATGCTCTTGGGAGAGGTTAGGACTCTTCAGAAACAGATCGTTGAGTTCTGCCAAGTGTTAAAATACAATTCACTGATACGCTGAAATATGGCCTTGCATTTTGAGGGCAAAATTGTCAGTCAGAAGTAAGAAAATGGGAGTTCTTTAGAAATTCTCTGTATTTATTTCTGAAAAGCAGACATGTTTATGATAGGCAAGTATGGAGCCTTAGACCCACAATTTCAATAGATTCTTTCAAAAAATAAACTGAACCCTTCCCATTCCTGCAAATCCACAAGCATTTTCTGCCTACAATGACAAGAGATAACCTTAAAAAAATAAATAAGCAGGAGTCAGCTGCTTGAGCAGACTAGTTGCTTTGAGAAGCTGAAAATAGAGAGGGGGTCTAGCCTCTGAGAGTTGAATGTGGTCAGACATCATATTCCAGAACACAGGAAAGCAGTGATTTCCCACTGGAAAGCCTTCTGATATCAGATTGTCAGCTATGAACTTTCTAGAATTAAGTACTTATGGCCAGCTTTTTCTCCTGGGAGGCAAACAAAGACTTCCCTGACACCTATGGATGTCCAATACAGCAGTCATTGGGACAGGGCTGAGCCTTATCTTCAAGTCCCTGTGGCATAACATAGAGCTGAAACATCCTACAGGCTTCCTACAGCCCAGGAACAAACAAAAACCAGAACAAAACACAAAACAACAGTCTGGGGGGAATGAGTAATTTCATTATTCCTCTTCCAAACTATTATATTTTTTAATAAATAATTGCATATAAAAAACCCCAAACAACAAACCACCCAAACCCACCAAACCCAAAACCCACAACCCACCAAAAGAATCTGATTTCCTAGATCCCAGGTGAGAGTTTGAACCACCAAGACAAAAATCAATCCTTTCTTTTCTCTTTTTTTTTTTTTTCCCCAATTGATTAATTAGATTCAATAGGTTATCAAACTATTCCCCCAGGGGTTAGATGAGAAGTCTTTCTGAGTGTAGGGCAGACCCAGGACTCGGAGCCACTCAGCAAGATCGGTGTTTGGTCAAATATATATGGCAATTACATATGTACCTACATAGGTGTCTGTGTGACTGTATATCAGAAATATAGCTAATATAGGTATAGGGATATGGGGCACTTCCAACACAAGATAGCATCTGAGTGTGGAATATGAGGCTCAGCAACAGGTACCCTGTTTAGACACATTAAGTCACAATCAGACACTTAAACTCCTGTATTAACTTATCTCAGAGGGCTGGGATTTTCAAAAATGTCTAAGTGGAAAAGAAATATGGGTTTAATTGGCTTTCAATGGTTCTTGTGCTCTGAAGTCACTTTTGGAAAACCTCATCTGATCAAATCAGCCAGCTGCCTGGAAAGGTAAAGGCAGCCCCTATTGATCCTAAAGTGGTTGTGTACCTTCCAGAGGGGAAATACACTCATTTTCTACTTGGGATACTGCTTTGTGTACCAGAATCAGTTTACAAATAGACTTAAGGAATCCATCCCCCTTCAGGATTCACTGAAGGTAGCTAATATGCTCAGTGCTGCTGAGATGACTGTACTTGCCTGATATCTTTTCCATATAGATAATGACAGTGGAAAAAAAAAGTATATCTTGTCAGGACAGTCTGGGGGTATTTTTTGCATGTGTGGCACTCAGTTTGTAGAGGCGTAAATGATGGTACAAGCTGCAAGGTTTTGAAGAGACATAGATTATGTCTAAAAACCAAAGCCAGTATTAAAGAGGCAGGATGTAGTGAGGAGTGGTAGCTGCTTAGTGAGGCAACCTGAGGACCTGAAATACCAAAATATGTTTTACAATGGCTAACCCAGTCAGTAGCATCCTGTACAGTAAAATCACTGCTAGTAGTGGCTGTTCAGCTGCAGACAAGGCTGAAGTTTTCTGAGTCTGTCACCTTTTCTCCATTCCAAGTGAAATGTTTTCAGTAATGCTGTTTCCTCTTCAAACCAACAGAAGGAAATTCTTGTCTCAAGGGTCTTTTATTTCTCTCATGATTGTATTACTCTGGGATTCTCTTCACAGCATTTCTTTCTTCCCTTAAACAAATTTTTACTGTTGTGCTTGCAGAGCAGAATCAGTTGCCAGAAAGTGAACTTTTATTGTCATGATCATGAACAACAATGGCACACAAATGGAGCTCTCCTGTATCTTCTTGACCACTGCCGCATGAGCAGAGGCAAGGAGGAAAAGGACATGACATTAATTCTGTCTGCATTAACTAGAACCAATGTCTTGTATGCTAACATGGCATCTTAGGTGAATGCTTGTGCCCCATAAAGCTGCAGTGCTCTCTTGTGCATATGTATCAGGTAGTTCTGGTCTGTCTGAAAATGTATCTACAAAGTGGTTCATTATTTTGCTTTTATTTATTTTTACCTACCTATCCCTCCTAAGGAAATTCTTATCAATCAATTACTATCTGTTATTATCAAAACACATTTTCTATTTATATTTTGGCTTATTAAATTACCTCTGTTGTATCCCTTACTTCCAGTTAACTAAACCAATTCACACCTATCTGTTATAATTGGCCTTGTGGAATCATGTCACTGGTGAATTTGGAGCATGTTGTTTAACTTGCATGAAGCTTTCCAGGTTAAAAGTTATTTAAAAATCAACTGATTTTTTCCTTTACAATAAAATTCCTTGGATTCTGTAGTTTCTCCATTTTCCTTTCTCATTCTTTTTAAGTGTCCCTCCAACATTTCTGGGTTTTTTTTCTCATGTTCATTCTCTTTTTTTGCAACATTTTGTCTTCAGCATAACTTTCTGTGTTCCATGTCTCTTATCTCATGTTCATCACATTCCAGCTCATGAAGCAGATCTGGTATTTCAGTGTTCAGCCTATCAAAATACTTAGTTGCTTTGTTGCATCTGCTTTGGTTTTTGGACCTCATAGGACTAGCAGGTAAGAGGCAGCCCTGTACAAAGTGCCCATAAAATGTTAAAGAATCAAAGTAGTTTCAACATTTGAAACCGTAGAAAGTCAGATAGCCTTTTCTGTAGAATATTATATTTTTGAAACATGTAGGACTGCATATTTTCTGAAATGCAGTATCCAGGCCAACAGTTGCAGTATTTTGAGCTCTGGACAGTATTCCTTCAAATAGGAAAAAACAAATATTTTGATAAACTATTCAAATTCCATGTCACATACAAGAAGTGATTTTTCCATTATCACATTCCCTGGAACTTCCTGGTGCCAACAGGGACTAAAACAAGAAAGGGTCTGGAGCCAGATAAACATTCATATACCTGAGATTGAACAGAAATTGAAACTTTTTTGGGGACTGTGCCATGTATTGTCTAAACTATATTGGCAGAAATCAAGAGAAGATATTTTACAACTCTCTCATACTGTTTCTGGTTTGTGTCTATGTGGTGTTCTGCTCCTGGGCAAGAGAATGAGGCAGTCATGCTGAGATGACCAGGTGATTGTAAACATAGCATGGTAGCAATTGGAGAACAGCACTCTTAGAAGCTAGAATATACCCAGAAAATGCTGTCTGAGAGACAAGAGAGTCTGGCAAGTGATTACCGTGCTTGTCAAATAACCAAAGTGTTACCAAAGGGATTGAGATAGATTTAGAAGTGGGATTCAAATATAGTTAGTCATTTAATCTCTGAAAATTTAATCTCTTGTCCCCACAAGCAAGCAAAATACTCTGAGAAGTCACCTATTGATCTAAGCAATTCTGAATTGTGTAGTTCTGCAGGCTTGTGCATAAGGGCAAGCCTCCTGTCCAAGAGACTTTAACTTGATTTTAACAGGTTGTCTGTATCCAGACAGGCATCTACCTGCAGTGAAATGTTTGCAGACTTAGGACTCTGCTCAGGAGGAGTACTGGGAGTGACTTTTGGACTGTCCAAGTGACTTAGGAGCATGAGCACTAGCAAGCTTCTAAGTCTCCTTGACACTTTTGAAAATTCCTGCACTGCAAATGCATTTTCTGGGACTCAAGTGTACTGATTTAGTTAGTTCTTCTGAAGTGCTAAAGCCTGTTTTCCAGCTTGCCTTTGCCCTGATTGCAACACACCCCACTGTGGGCAGAGTAAAAAAGCAATCTGTTAGGGTTTGGCTTAGAAACACTCATACACACTCATTTTGTGGGCTCATCTTTTGATCTCTTCCTTAAAACCCTGCACAATTCACGAGAATGTGTTTATAGCTGAATAACCCTGAAATGTTATGTCGCTGATGCAGATTGACCTCCATAAATAGCATGTCCTCTATACCAAGATCCATTTTCTCCACTCTCTACTACTCCTTTGAGGTGATTTTTACTGTTGTTCCTAGCTCTGGGGATTTTTGTTGAGAGCCTGTTTGCAGAACACATACCACACATACCTTTCAAGGCTCTCTGACTCTTATTACTGATATTACTTTTAAAAATGATTTAGTGAAGGCTACAGATGTGCTAAATGGTTTGGCAAAAAAGCATGGAATGCCTCTGAAGAGGGGCACCCACCTGCTGACTTGTGAGTCAGTGCTTCTTTGGTTTTGCAGTGCTGAATGTAAAATAAATAGTGGACGGTGAGAAATGTTGTACACTGCAATAAAACACAGAGAATGCACAGTTCATGACAGAAAAGTAAATCACTACTGCACATTTTGTTACAAAATGTTCACTCTACTATTCCGTTTCTCAAAAGGGTTCAAGTGAAAATGCAAAAACCTCCTTTTGCAAAGCATTTTAATTTCAGATCACTCTTACAATCCTCCAGTCTGTCTGTTCTCTCCCCTGGGAAGTAGCACCTTTTTAAAGTACTGAGTCACAAATGGCAAGTGCCTGACCTGAAGTATTTGGCTGCTATTACATTTCTTTAAAAACAAGAGAGAGAGGGAGAGAAAGATTAAATATGATCATCGTAAGGTGCTGTTTAGAAGAAAACTAGCTAAACAAAACACATTTGGCACAGACACAGTTCAGTGCCACAAACTGCACTAATGAGATGAGGTAAAGAAGGAAAAATAAAGGAGTGTTTCATCCTCCCCTGGACTGTGGTTGTGCCCAATAGTGGGTTTCTTAATGTTTCCATTACATCCCCCTATTTTTAGAAGTTAATAGCTCGGCTATAACAATTTGCTTCAGGCTGAAGCTTGGCGTACAAGGTCTCAGTCAGGGAGCACATTTAGTGAAATAGAAGATTACCCATTTTAGAGCCATATTTTTTTTTTCTGTCATACAATCTAAAAATATTCTCCATTTCAGAAATTACATTTGGCATCTGATTTATCTATAAGGCAATCCAATATATTTTCTCACTGCATTTGACCAATGAAAAGCCCCATCACATAAAAAAAAATGGGTTTTGTTTTTTTTTTTTTTGTATCCATGTGAGATTGGTGGCCACTGTATTCACCCTTTTCAGGGTTTGAAACAATCTGTAGGTATTTGAAATTCAAAGAGGTATAAGTGGAGTAGATTATATGACATGCGTCTACTGTCTGAGATTTTTACTTTGGTGTAAGCCACTGCAGGAGGAAAGATATAGGAATAGATGAACTGTGAGTCTAATCTAATATTGCAGTTCTTATTTTTATCTGTTTCCTAGACCTTGATTGCTTAGGTACTTCTGCAATACCTGGAAACATACTTGCTAGGAAGACAAGTGTTTTGTCTGAACAGAACATGAAACTTAAACAGCGTGGTACCTGTTAGTTTTCTGTAAATTTCTTTTTCTAAATTTGAAATTATATTAAATATAGCAGAATAGATGGATGAAAGGAGAGTGTGGGGGAAGCGACAAACACCCTGAAACTTTTAGAGAAATGAAGATAGTATTGTAAAAGTGATGCACTAGTAGTAACAGAAGCAGCATATATATATTTTAATGACCTAAACCATTGTAAATAACATTAGACATTTTGTGCTTGTTTAAAAGTTATTTCTGATTTTTGGATGTACATTTGGCTTTGTTTGTATTGTGGTTAACTGAAAATTAATTTCCTAAGTTATATTATTGCTTTGCTGTATAATGCTTCTGGGGCTTTTCTGGACTGAAAAGCTGTAGTAAAACTATGGTTACTCCTTATTTCACACATCTCAGTTCATTTTACTTGCATAAAATTGACAGTCTTTAATTTTTTGTTAAAACACAGATGAAAGAGTAAAATACATTAAATTTACATGGAAATAGTGAAAGAGAAAAGATGTCCTGTCCCTCAGTCTTGCAGTGGTGTCTGTGCAGCCCAGTGTTCTGGACACTGACCTGTTCTTAAGCGGGGCTATGTCTCTAAAAAGATAGCTAAAAAGATAGTATCAGACAGTTGTTACAGACCAGAAAAACACTTGATACTTCAAAAGTGATCTTACACTTTTTTCATGCAATAAAATGCACTTTGTAGTCATGGGCTTCCATATAAACTCATTCCCTTTGTGGCAAATTTTATTTCAGCATCTTTCTCTTTTTTCCACATTATTTTCCATTTTAGCATGTGAATGACTCAGCAATAGGAACTGCCTTCATAGGAAGTTAAGTCATCTGCAGGGTACATTTTCTGTGACAGGTACAGAAGTATAATTCAGTGTACTTGGAAATTTGTAGTAATACTTTGTTGGGTAACTTCTTTCATACTCTCTCTCCCTGACCCCAGTAGGGAATCCTGGCTGATCTTCTACTCTCAGTCTTCTCCCAAACAGGGAGAGCCTATTGTTCAGCTCTCCAAAGTAGATCCACTAGGTTACTGGCATGTAGACATTACAAATGAAGTAATGTTGTACAGGCACTTTAGATGTTCCTGACAGCCCTCCTGAAAGCTATAATCATTGGTCCTTTGTTCAATGTGGACTGGAAAGCATCTATGCTTTTCTCACACATTATCCCCTCTAGAATAAGTATAATATTGCTGGGAATTATTTCAAACAGCAAGTATCTTAAGTTTCATTAGGCAACAGCAAATTTGTGTTTGAACTACAGACATCTTCTGACAAGTATTGAGGAAAGGAAGGAGAAAAAGCCTCAGTCAGTCTTTGGAATGGGAACATTTATTGAACAGCTTTTAACAGACATTTTAATTTTCTTCCAGAAAATGCATACATCTGACCGGTAAGTTTGGTTGGATTTTTGGTTTTTATCCTTTTGTCGTCTGCAGCATAAGTAGTGTAGAATCAGCCTTGATAGAAAGGTTGACATGTATTTTTAATTCTGTGGTCCAAAACTTTGTGAGTGTCCCTGTTATGCAAAACAGATTTGATGAAGAATGGCAGACCTTAGGTATCCCTCCCTCCCTCCTTCCTCCCTCCCTTCCTTCCTTCCTCCCTCCCTTTCTTCCTTCCTTCCTTCAGTCAGTTTTCCTTTTCTTTCCCTGTGCTTCTCTAAACCTCAACATTTATCCTTTGAACTTATAAATTATCACATATCATACACAATTTAAAGTAACCTTCACTTTAAATTCCATGGCTTTTGTTGTCTAAGTCAGTATTTCAACAGCATTATTACAGTTTTCTTTGTGTGAATAATGTCAGTCAGACACTTAGCACAGGTAAGTGTATTGCAGTTCTATTTGCAGCTTAGTGGTGAATGTCACCTATTAGACCTTTGCAAAATCCTCACAACTGATCAGAAATTCCATTGCATGGAAAAATTGTCTATTGTTAAGCAGAGCTTTAATTAAAGCTACACTTTGTTTTCAATCCAATTTAGGAACAAATACAAAAAAAGAAAGATGTAAATTTTACAATGCCTGGCAATGTATCCAATTCTGAGCTGAACAAAGAAGCTTATATGCTGAAAATCTTGTAGGAATAAAGCATGTAAGATAAATAAAAAGCTTCCAGTGCTTAATTCCAATCGTCTCCACAACAACTGGAGCTGCTGATAAGACACCTACTCAGAGTAATGATGCATAATGTGAAGAAGCAATAACCCAGACTGCATAAGTATGAAGGAATGCCATTCTTTTAAAGAAAAGTGTGGCAAATGTGAAGCTCTGTTAATGTTCTGAGCCATTTTCAAAGGTAGTTTTGTGAACACGGCAAATTGCCAAGGTTTAGGGGTTTTTTCCAAATATGATAGGGAGAACAAGAAACGTAACTAATATAAGGGTATCAAGCATTTGTCCATGTACTGTCATGTAAATATTTATGTACTGTCAGTTCATTATTAGTGGAAGTTCTAATAGGAATATAAATATTATAAAGTGTGTTTACGACAGATAAATCATAGTGGTGCTGAAGTAATTTGCAACAGTAAAGCTCATTTTGGATAATTACAGAGCCCCAGAAGATTGTATTTATGTATTACAAAGGAAGGGGATGTTCAGAAGAAAACTGTTTTGGGCTGCTGACATTCTGAGGAGGCTAGAGGCTGATCCTGCCTGGGACTGACTTAGGAACATATGCAAATACTAATGGCAGATTTTATGAATAGAAGGGAGGGAAAAATTGGTGTTGTTTCAATTGCAAGGCTAACCTTATTCAGTCAAATTTCATGCAGATGAATTACTGTAACTATAGAAATAATGTAAGAAAAGATTAGTTAAGATTATGCTGGCAATAAAGATACTAATGTTTTATTACACACAGAGTTCTATTTTGCATTTTATGTGGGGGTAAATTAGACCGCAATGTTGTTTATCCTTGTTTTATGAAAGGCCATTTCCATATCCATATTAAAGCTTATTATTGCTCTTGCCCTCACTCCCCTCCCCATCCCCATCCACATTTTGTCTAGGCAAACTAAATATTTGAGTTGGTGCATCTTCTTTTGCATGCCTTAAATACAGTTAAAGTTAAGAACAAAACAAAGCAACCATTCTCTTTTCCATCCCAAAAAGGGCTAAGCAACAGAGCAATAGACTTTGGAAGGTCATATTCTAATGAGATTAAAATGTAGTTCTCTGAGCTAGTGCTTAGCAGCAAATAAATGTGGATCAGCTCTTTTCTATGAATGTTTTACTGATAAGATTAAAGTGAAACATACATTGTTCCCTTCTATGACAAGGTAGTCAATGTCTCTCTGGTAGATGATTGTTCAAGTAAAACACTATGAGAGGGAAAAAAATTATTTTCTGAACTGCAATAAAAGAGCTTAAAATTAGAGTGGAATCTATCTCACACTTTTTTCTTCATGGTAGTAACAGCTATCAAAGCCTTTGTTGTTCATATATCATTTTTTGTGCTAGACTAGTTACTGGACCTTGACTGATTTTGGAGGACAATGTTACACCTAGAGATTTGGGTATCATATCTTTTGGTACTTTTTTTTTTTCCAAGCTCTGGTAAAAAATTTTTGGTTTGTTTTGTTTTTTTTTTTATTTTATTTGTCATATTAAATAAATAAATAAAGCATAATAATACAATAATAGGCAGTTAGTTGGCTCTGTCAAGGCAAAGGATCAGGGTCACAGCTCCTTGAAGTAAGAGTTACATAGCTTATGGACTTCTTCATACCGAACACCCTTTTACACAGAGATCACATAGCATAGCAGCATCTGTCCTAAAGCCCAGTAGGATAGAAGAAGACAAGATAGTTGTCTTCCCACAATTAAAACCCATTGTACTGCCTAATCCAGTTTGCTCAACTCCTCCCTACAAACCAGCTGGGCTCCCTTCTGATACAACTGAGAAGTTCACCTGCCAAGACTTGCATCTGTGGCTGACTACATGTATTAAAGAATGAAGTTGTGCCATGCAAAACAAAACTGAAAGTTATTCCTTGGACAGCCTTGGAAGCCTGCAGTCTGTTAGGCTGCCTCCAGTGACCTTCTGCTTGTTCTCTCCACAAATACAGTATCATTTTCTTCATGTGCGCCCTTTCAACTTGCCAATGTCAATGTTCATTGTTTCCTTCCAGCCTAGTCTCCCTCATGGCTGCATGATGTGTTAAAGCTCCTGCCATGGGGTAGATCTGGAAAGACAATTTCCAATAGTCAGAAACAGAAAGTAGGAGTTGACTTGTTAACTAGATACAAGAATATTGTAAGTACTTTCTATTTCTAGTGCTGTATCTTCTGTGTGATTCAAGGAATTAATTTAGACAGCATTTAACCAGATGGAAGTTGAAAATGTTTTCTGAGAATATAGCAGGTTTAATAGATTTTTTCCATTGTTATTTTTGTATAACCTTATTATCAGTCTCTTTCTTTTCAACTGTTATCTCCTTTTCTGCATTCTGTCTTCACCTTCTGGTTTTCAGTGGACTTTGTCATCATCCTGGTTTCAAAAGTTAACCCTTTAATCCTTACCACTGTTTAGCCAATCTGATGTTTTTATACTAACGTTTTACCTACTAATCCTTATATACAGATATTTTTGTATGCTCAACTATTGAACATTTATTAAAATATAATTAAAGTTAATATGATGAAAATCTGTTACAAAAACAGAGTAGGGAGAAAGGCAGAAGGAAACTCAACTTCTTCCCTTATACCACTTTCATTGTACTGAAAGCTGTTATATGCTTAATCTTCTCAACTAGTAGTTCTACGCTTTTAAGAGGATTATATTATGAATAGTTTAATTATTCATTATGCAGTATTTTTCCAATTGTTACAAAGGTTTTTGTCATTTGGTTTTTAAAAAATTAATTTAACATTTTATTCTTCTTAACAGTCATTATTCATTCTAGTTTCGCCCATACTTTCATGAAAAGTTCCTTCAGGAAGAACACAAGAAGATGCATGTAGTGGAAGTGTCAGCATAGTGACTCAAACCACTGGGAGACTAGCACAATCAGGCTGTACTCCAGAGACTATGGTTTGATTACTGTCACTACCGGTTGGATCATTAATCATAACAGTGGTAGTGACAGCAAGTTTCTTGACCTCATCATGAAAGGCAGAGAGGCCATCCGCTGGAGCAATTCATCCTCCAGGCAAAAGAAAACTGTAGGAAGGATGTCTTTTATTATCTAGTATGTTCTCTTTTATCCACTAATTCTGCCTATAATCCTGGTAAAAATGTGAGGGCTTTAGGAAGGCAAGATCTCACATTCCTTCTGCTCCTAGGGAAACATCTTTTGTTTTTGATCACTGTTTCTCACCGCACTGCATCCCCCAATATGCAGTAGCTTGGCATCGAAAGCCAGAAATGTGAGTGAGTATCCGCAGCTGTATATAACAACAGTGCACACGGCTGTCTTTCATTATATGGAGGCTGGCTGCATGGAAAATTTCTATGGGTCTCCTTCTGAACAGCAAAGCATATATTCCTTGCAGAACAGTTATTCTCTAGCAGCTGGGGTATATTTACAATCTGTTGCTGCCAAAGGATTTAACCCTGAAAACCCAGTGGGACTTCTAAAAACTGAAGATTACAAGGTAGAAAATGTCTAGGGTTTCTGTTCATTTTGCTGATGAAACTGACAGCATTGTGACCTGCTTTCCAGTCCCTGAAATATGTGATACTTTTTTTTAGTCTGTAATATCTATGTCATTCTGCTGACAGCATCTGTTATTTGTTATGCTTTTTCATTTCCTCATGTAAAACTCCCTCATTTTCCAAGTTATTTGAATAAAACCAGTTTTCAAATAAATGATCTCAAGCAATCCCTAGCAATTAAAGCCAATTTGATTTTCATTGTCATTCAAGATTATTTTCAAAACCTGTTACTTTTGTCAACAGAGAATCATAAAAGTACATTTTTAGATCTTTTTTTTCAGTATAAGCAAGGTCAAGTTGCAAGGAATTTCTATTCCGAGACTGAGAAAATTATTAGGAATGGTAATATCTTTAATGAAATGCTTCAAAGATGTGATCAAATATAGTAACATAGTACTTGCTAGTCATATAAAAAATTTCAAAGTATCTGTGCAAATAAATACTCACATGGGAGGTTAATTAACATGGGTGTGTCAAAGAGGTCCCTTTATGGCTTCATTTCTTTTCTTTATTAATGACCCACCAGCCACACAAAGTAGGCACTGCAGTATCATTGGATGATTAACTAGAAACACACACTTTCCAAAACCACAGAGAACCCTTCATTGGACCAAGTATTTTCTGCAATTTTCTAATTTATGTACTGCACTGAGAACTAATGGGTATTTAAATGGTTTTAAAAGCAGTTTGCAAAATGAAATTTTATAAGAAATAGCCATAATAAAAATATAGTCATCAAACCTGCCTTCGCACATAGAAGTATGCCTCATTTGGATAGCAATATATGAAGTGAACAGCAACTCTGATTCATACACATGTAACTGTGTAGGACATGTCCGTTAAATGGCACTGGTCATGACTTCTAGTCACATCAGAGGACCTTGAGCATATTAGCCAAAGGTAAACATAAGTAATATTATTCCTTTTTATATTTACATAATTGGTGCTAAATTATTACTAAATAATTAAATGCTCACTTAAGTGTGACAACTGAGTTATTTGGTATTTCAAATACAGTATTTCAAGTACAGTATTTAAAATGCCAGCTCCAGGCAGGATCCCTTGATGCCAAGAAAGCAGCACCATGGAATTGGGCAGTCAGCTCTAGCACCTAATTTTCACTGTGTTTACTTAAAACTTCAATATCATACTTCATAGCGTACAATATAAAATTCCATGTTCTTTGTTGGAAAACCAGCCAAAGACATTTTTTTACCTTATATCTTATCTATATAATTCATATTTATACCTCCAATTCTTCAAATTTCCTCTGGAAATAGTAATTTCATGTTAGATTCATTTGCACTCTTGCTTAAAGCCTAAATCTTATAATTTTTTTTACAGCTGCTGAGTCCCAGACTTATTAAATACTGGGTTACCTTGACAAACTTGTATTCTCACTTCTCCAGTTCTGCACAATCCCAGATTGTATCTTCATATTTCAAAAAATTAAAACGTTCTTCTTTTTGTCTTGTCAGTCTTTGTTGGTCTTTGGCCTGTAATTCAGTTAGCGCTTAATTTATAGTTTTTCTTTTTGACTTTTCTCTTTCACTCCCTCACTCTTTTTGCTTTCTTTTTTTGTTGCCTTTTTTTTTTTTTTTTTTAATTTTCACACAAACAGTTCACAGCATTAACATATTAGTGTAAAACTATTTGGTAAATGTCAGCATTCATACAAGTAGGTCACAGTTAAATCTTGGCTAGTGCCAAGTGTTAGTACTGTGGAAACTTCACATATAACCCACCAAAACACCTCAGTCTTAACCTCTGTCTCATCCACTTATGTAATGTGGGCTATACATTACAGAGAGTTTGTAAAGTGTACAGAAGTGACAAGAAATTATGTATTTGCTCTTTCTCTTAATACACACAGGCCAATGCAGTGATTATTTAAGCAGACTTCAAAATAAAACCCAATGAAAACTTTCTAATAAAAATAAAATAAAATAAAATATAATAATAATAATAATAATTTTAAAAGACAACATATACCCTATTTATCAATCTGGAGGAGACATAGATTAATTCATATTTTAGGGTTAATATCACCTAAAGTTTGGGACTTTTATCAAAAGATTTCTTTCATCCTTTAGAAAAAAAATCTGGCCACAAATTCTCATACTTTATGTGCAAAATAAAAAAAAAAACCAAAAAACTAGTGAATAAAAATATCTGAGATTTTCACAAATCTAATAATTTTTCCAATTAATAACATTTACTGGTGAATTAATCTCATGCACTAATACAAAATTTTTGAAAATATTTGGCAGGCTGGAAACAGTACATCAGCTTTCTTGTTTCTAGTTTCCAGTTTCCTTTACAGCACGCTTTCAGGTGCATATAAAGATAGACAGAATTATGGAGAAGGTATAAAATTGCTGAATGGTAAAGAAAGAAGGAGGAAAGAGGGCACTGAAACGTAACTAAAACAAAAAAAAATAAATAGAAAACTGAACTATGACCATTACCTGTTAGGGCAGAAATAATGTTTTTATACATTCAACAGTTCTGTGATAATAGGGCTACATAATTAAGTGGACAAACTGAACAATCATGTTCCATAATATATCGCTTTGTTTTCTATGTAAAATCTTCCTATGCAACCTGCTTTGGACATGTAACTTTCCTAGCAATTATCCCCCCAAAAATTTACAAATAAATAACTAGATTGACTCTTTTTTTTTAATTATCCCTATTAAAATGCAAGCCTGTGGTATATTATTGTAATAAAGTTTAGCAATAAATGAAATAATGCACTAGGCTTCCCACAAACAAAAACTCTTTTTGGTGGCAATTTACATAATAAACATTAAAAAACTATGTCACTTGGCCTGTAATCATAATAAAGGCAATATAAATTATATTATTATCATCATCTTATAAAAAATTTTACATGTAATACTTGAAAACTGTATGAATTAGCATAGCCAAAATTGTTATTTGTATCTTGGTTTCCACTGAAGACAATCCTATAACACAACAGTAAAGCTTTGTCACTTTGTGAGTTATGCCACTCACAGGTTACAGAAGCAGATCTTTCTATGCGCCTTCTCTATACATCCTTGAAATATCCTGTTGGGTTCCTATCCAATCTGAAGTTTATCAATATGGCTTGTGTCCTGTAACATGATCACAGCAGCATTTTCCAAATTCCTTAAGAACTTTAAAAGACTCATCATTGACTCTGTTTCATTTTCCCATCTCATCCCAATGTTTTGTTTGGTTTTGTGTGCGTTTTGTTGTAGGTAAAGTGCCACAAGAAGTAACCTAGAAGCAGCAACATTTGTGAAAATTCTTAAGCACTTTTGGAAATGAGTCCCGGAAATTTGAGATGATTCCTGAGGACTCTCTTCCTAACATTATTTATTACAAAAGTCTGTGTCTAAAATAATTAATTTCTCATAGACATAACTTTTTTAATTTGGCCTGAAGTGGCTTTGTTCTGGAGGTATGCATCTGCACTTCCTCAAAAAATAGTGCTATCTTATACAAAGAGGGATTCCTTCTCCCTTTTATCCAACAGCCCCGCAAGTATCCAAGACACTCACCTGAAAGCAGCTGACTCAAGTTCTGGCCCTTCCTTGGCTAGGAGATTCAGAGGATACAAACATCTCTCCTTTGCATACCTCTTATCACCAAGCTCATGAGGTTTTTTGGAGGTAAGGTTCTTCTGACTTCTTGCTTTTGCATCTGTTCCATTTTGCAGAGAGTAATTAAAGATTCATAGGGCTAGAGCAAGCAAGAGGGAGCAACTGTATGGTGCTAGATGGTAGGATTAGTGCACTTAGAAAGGTGAAGCTCCAATTTCTTATCCAGATAATACCTCATTATTTAGTTAGTTCTTTTGAAGATTTCTGATCTTTAGGCCCCTTAATAAATTAGACACTTTTGAAAGCTTTAGTCTTTGTGTCATATCTATTGCTCTAGATTGAAAAAAAAAATAAAATAGGCATTTAGGGAATTATTTAACTCTTCAAGATTACATAGTAGGTAAATTAAAGACACAAACTGACCGACTTAAGGTTTCTAAAGGGTGCTCTTATTTATAAAACAGAAAATGCACAGATTTAGAAAAAATATTTCCTTGCCTGCATTTCAGTGCATTACTTTTCCTGCCAGTCATCAGTGTTCATTGGAGTGAAGTCATACCTTCCAGTATAATTGAAATTCTTGAGATCATACTCTTTTAATAAACCAGAGAATTCTTCATTTTCTGCACACTTTCTTTAAATTTCATTGGTTTGAAAACCAAGTTAGACACCCCCTCCCTCCCCTCACACCTGGACAACCAAAGTCTCATGGTCTATTTCCTTATACCTACCAGGCAGAATATGCAATTTTCATATCCTTTTCAAGAAGCTCCTCTTCATTTTTACCCCTATCACATCCCATCTTGTCCCATCCCATAAATTTATCTTCAGATAAGAGCAAAATCTTCTCTCACTTCAATTTTCAAAGCATATTCCGTGCACAATAATTAATATTTTCTACTGTATCTAATTTGGATGTATGCATGCTAATAGCCTTTTCAACAGAGGTAAATATATTGTGTAGCATTTCATGATACAGTCTAAACCAGAAAATCCACCATGGGCAAATTCCCAAAGTTTTTCCTGTTCCCTCAGTCTTAATTCCATCACAGGCAGTTGTAAATCCTACTTTCCATAGTGCAGGTGAGTGAGGCTTTTAGGATAAAAAATTCTCCATGAATAAATAAGCAAATATATATATATTTAAAACCTCTGTTTGTTTTGTCCCTGTAATTAACAATTACATTTTAAAATTTAATACTTTAAAAGAATATCCTTTCACAGATGCAGGGGGAGGACATACCTTTTTAAAACAAATGCTTAAATTCTGATGTACGCAGCATGAAAACTGCAGTAGAATAATGTTTTTCTTATAGTGTACTCTGTTCACTTGAGTCTACTTCTTTGTATTCTGTATTTTGAAGGATCAACAAAATTAAAGTATCACTAAAACAAATCAGCATTCCCTCTGCATTTCTATATCTTTTAACTTTAAAGATGAAGCCTAGGGAGGTTGGCAGTGTCACTGTGCAATCTACTTTGCAAAATCTGTATTGTGATATATGACATGCAAGGAAGTAGGCAGCCAAAGATACAGAAAAAGATTGGGAAATTACTTTCTATATTGAACAGCGCTATGCAGTGAACACTGATTTTCTGTTCTATCCTGCAGCTATCTTGTCATAATAATTTTTTTTGTAAGTCCTTTCCTTTTGTTTCTAGATTTTCCAAGACTTAGCAGCCTGTCTGAAAGAAATAAACGGTAACTCTGAAAATTCTTTGGTACAGTATGAATACCGTTTAATTTTCTGATGTATTTTTAGTCATGTTCCATTAAATATGTAAAATGATGAGTCGCTAGTATTGGTGAGAGGGGGAAGTGGAATATAATTAATAGATGAAAGAATGCCCCTTCAAGATGTAGCTGCTATAAGTACACTTGGCTGATCATGAAATTTCTAATTCCAGCCCTCATATCTATATTTTAGATTGACTATACCCTGGGGCCTCAGAAGTGAGCTTCATTTACTGAAAAGTCATGGGAAGTCATGTTTATTGTCTCAGCAGGTAGCTGCAATTTAAGCATAATACTGAAAGACAAGAGAAAACAGAGGCCAGTTTATGTTATCAGAGGCACACTGTAGCTTTCTGACAGATGTGTGTGGCAGAAAAGAAAAAAGAAAAAAAAATAGCATGTGCATCAGATTCTATCAAGATTTAAATATTTCTGCTTTAAATACGTCAGCCTAAGTTCTTCAGTGTTCCCAAATGTATGGGAATGGTGTAAGCAATCTCATATGTGGAAGGAAATGCGACCAATCTATGTGAGAAACTCTGTGAGCTTTTGTGTAAGCTGTAAGCATTTCAGCTTTATCCCTCAGACTCATATCAGTTCTTTAACCATACACATGGAAGGATTTGTGTATTAAAACTGACTACAGTAATGAAATATTTGTTTATTCAATTTCAGAGAAGATACTTATCTCTCTGAGGTTGCAAAGCAAAACATTATGCTAACGTATTTCATATATGTAGGCAGCAGCAAGGCAATCCTAGACAGTCTGCTCTCTTTTTGTCACATAATGTTCTTAGCACCTAATAACATTGTGATGAAGGGGCTGCACTGTATCTGTGTAGCCATGTTTATTGCCATATGGTAGTTCCCAAATTACATTGCACTCTGATGAGTAGAGATTGGCCAAAATGGTCTGGCTGGCTCCCAGCATCAAGCAGTTGCTGACAGGGCTGGTGCACGCTAGTGGTGACAATACAGCTGGTAATACAACATTTTCGTCAAGTTACCTTTACTGCCAGCTATTATTTTCTACAGTTACAAAAGGACATTTCTTGTTTACCTTTATTATTAATTATTGCATCTCCCTAAGACACATCACCCATGCTTCTGCTAATAATCGCTTACCTGGGGTATAATATTAACTAATTAATCCATTAACTAATTAATCCAGATCCTTGACAAAGTTCATTTGAGGTGTCCTATTAAGAGTGTCAGTCATATTAGTTACTCTAACCCTTTGACTTCTGTGTTTGTTGCTAGTAGTTCTTGGAGAAGTAGCATATATAATTTTTTGAACATGAGCCTCCAGAGATCGAGTGGGATGAGCCAGAAAAAAACTGCTAAAGCTGGACTAGCACTCCAAATGATGCATGTGTTTATTATGCTTTTTAATACCCTGAGCTAAAATAAACAATACACCTCACCACAGTTTTTCAGACCATTCCATAGACTTTCCTGACTCTCTTGTGACATGCCTGCTACTAAATCACTGTATCTTTATCTAAATAAACCTAATCCAATACTAACTTGATCTAATAATTTTTATCAGCCCAGGCAAACAGTCCTAGTATGTTGCTATGTTCACATTGCAGACTTCAGTGTGATGTAAAGGCATCTAAGCAGGCACTAAATAAATTATCTCATATACTAGAAATAGTTTTCTTGTGCAGCTGAACGCTGCTTCATAGGCTAACCTGACTTCTTGGAAAAATACATGAGTTTACATTAATTCTTTAATATGTAGACAGTTATAGTACAGTGCCACCAGTATATGTTGATGTACCCTCTATTATGGCACATTTCTGTGTTTGTAATAAACTCTAAAGTTATGGCTGTAAGACATACCTAAGTCTGTAAAAAGAAGCACTTGCATTTTGGAAGTATTGAGTTGTACACAGAAAACCTGCATCTCTTCATATTCTATTATATCCTGTTATCCCACAGTGGATTAGCACTAATATAATTCAGAAAATGTTTCCAGAACTGAAATACACTGGAAAAGTCAGAAGGCTTATACTAGTTCTTGAATTCATGGGGGAATTTAGTCTGCTATTATACCTAGTACTTCATAAGCTTTTGTTTCTTAAGCCTAAAACTGTAAAACATTCTGTGAAACAGAAAGGTGTTAAGATTTTATAGATGTTGGAACTTATTTAATAGTGTTCATGAAGTATTTTTATGTCTTAACTAGAGCTGTGTGAATAACCGATTTTTTTAGCTGAACTTAAAATTCCAGAGAAAAGCATGAGACAATCCTCTCTGCTCCTTGTAGCATCAAAAATCTGGAAAAAAAAGTCACACTGAAGAAAAGATATCTGTTGGCTTAAATTAATTTTAGTCTTTCTTATAACTGTCTATTTATTTTAAAAATTATATGCAGCAACACTTCTAGATGAATTATTAAAAAAAACAAGAAAAAATATGATGAATTATTTTTCCTTTGTAAAAAAGCTTTCTTACATTTTCAAGGGTAAAACTATTATCCAAACACTATTTAAATTCATAAAAGATTTCTAAGTTCTTCCAGGAATATATTTTTTTCACACAAAATACTTCCTACAAATATATATGGTGTTATAAAATACTTCGGATTATGACTAAATCTTCTTATTTATTGAGTCATATGCATGAAATGAAGCCCTTGGCTTCAGAAAGGTTTTCATTAGATTAAATTAAAAAAATATTTTCAGTAAAATCAATGAAAAACCATAAAAAGTCTTGTTTTGTCTGCAGAGATTTTTTCAACGATGTTCCATCATGAACATTATTCTCCAAATCCTCTGCTTTATTTATGTATCCTCTGGCTTTATGCATCCACTTGACTGTCTCTTAGACAGAAGTACCTGTTTCCATCCCTAAGATCCTACGTATCCCTCCTTTGGTCCTAACGCATTACATGTGAGCAGTAGAGACAATGGGTATCTCTCTAAAAGAGGAAGAAGGCTCCCAGCCAGCCCCGGTATGGTGCAGCTGTGACTTTGAGCCAGACTGATGGGAAAAGAGCTGTGTCCTGGCCTCTCTTTGCTTGAGACTGCATTTAAACTGAGGCACTCAACCTCAGTCCTTGCCTGAGCTGTTGTGCCTGGCCATGTCCCTCACCGATCCTGGTCTTGATCTGCTGACTCGAATTCCTGCTCTGATCCTGCATCTGTCTCATCACGGTGGACTTGCCTGGCTGCCAGACTGTTGGCTGAACTGGGTTACTGTCATAGGACTTGCTCTGCTCACCTTGCTCAGGGTCCATGTCCCTTGTCGACCAGGTCACTGCCCTGCCTGCCTTGCTACTCGTGGCTCCCAGCCCTCCTTCCTTGGCAGAGCAGCCCACTCTTCTCTCTCCCTGACAGTGGGGCTCACTAAATGAGACCCTACTTCTGTATTGCTACTCTATTCCCTTAACATGACTGTATCAAAAGACCTGGTACTTTCCAGAAATAAAACAAGTAGCAAAAAAGAATTTTACAAATGAATTTCTGTTTAGGAGTGGAGCAGCAAAGAGAGCTCTAGATAGCTACTTCAGTACATTCAAATGGCGAACCCTCCCTTACTGATTAAGACGTCCTTTGCAGGAGTGAGAGACAGTTACTGTAAAGGGCCTAGAGGTTGCAACCCTCACAGATACATGTTGCTAAGGAGAATCGAAATACTGGCAGAAAATTACTTGGTATAATGAAAACATCACTTGATTATGATTCATTCAGTAATATTATTTTCATTAAGTAAATGGAGATTTCAAGAGCTTTCATACCTCAGTCTCTCAGAAAAGAACACTGAAAAGCTGACCCTCAGCATGAATGTGAGCTAATAAAAGCTTTCCCAAATTGGAGGTAGGCAGTGGTGCCTACCAAGGTGATGTTTGTCACTGTTTGAATCGACCTTTCTGTGAAGCTCAAAAACCAATTCAGATGTGATTGCAAAAGCTGCCTTTTGGTAATATCCTATTTTATTGACAAAAGGGGATGGGGTCAAATAATTTTCATAACAATCTGCGTGAAGAAGTCCTTAACCACTCTATCATTTACAGTTGTTTTGCAATACAGCCTATGAAAATATTAGTGAGGTTGGAGCAGGCAATAAGAAGGGGGAAAATTACAACTTTTTTATTTTTTTTTTTTTCTAAATATCCATTTTAAGAAGAAAAATCTACCGTTAATGAGCAAAAAAAGATAAGCAACTTAATTTTTTTCTCTGTCTATGGATCTATTCTAGCTTTGAAATATTGTTTCCTTTAAAAGCAAATAGTTCTTATTGAAACCTTTCACAAACGAGACAAATGGAAAAAGAAAATAAAAAAAGAAATAATGCAAAGCAAGGAGGTGGTTTTCAAAAGCAGACACATTTGAAAGTCTCCTTTTTTGTAGCAGTCAGCAATGGCTAGTGACAATGGGTGGGTGATAAGTGGTTGTCAGGAGACCTGGTTCTGGTTTTGGTTCGCTACTTACAATTATGGTTTCAGTGAATTTATTCTTTTATCTGATTTTGGATTATCCTCGTTCAAGGATATGCCACATAGCAATGGTTTTGGTCCTTGATGGGATGAAATAAGCTTTCTGAACTACTGTGCCTGAAGAAAAAATCCTGCATTTTTGATTCTTGTCATTAAGAGTGGTTAGAGCAGATTGTTCTTTGAGCATAGGGAATGACAGATAGAGGTAATATATACGCACAGGATAGCTTAGGATATTTGAAATATTTTGGCTACTTCCCTTAGCCCAGCACAGGACATCCTCTTTTATGGATCCCAGACTTAGAAAATGTCTGATGAAACTCATAAGCAGATTTATCAGCTGCTTCATAATAATTAGTTCAATTTTCTTTTGTCATATTCAAACCCAGCAATTCACACAAGCATATCTCTAATAAAAAAGCTGAAGCTAGATGTGTGTTTTCCTCACCTGCTTCATTCTGTAGCTGGAACAAAACACCAGAGTGTTTAGGAAGCTGCTGTGTCATTTATCCTCTTATAAACAGTAGATCACTTTTATATATCTGCCGAAGGAGGGCATGGATTGAATACTCTGCTCTTTACTTAATGTCATGCTGTCACCAGCTATTCTCTCTTCTTAGCAGCAAAACTGTGCACAGTGGTCTTTGTCTTGTATTGAATGTGTTAGTGCCGGGTAGCTTCTTTAGGCTTTTAGAGAGCAACATCTTACTGCTCTGTTAAGTATTCTAAACGAAACAAAGCCGAAAGGTCATCTATTCTGTCAGTGTTTAGTTGTGTTCAGGCAATCAGCAGAATTACCAGATGCATCCTTGGTCCTCAGTGTCTTCCAGGATATGGGGGCCTCTTGAATTCTTGTGGTGGTATCACTTCACTCTATGACTTCTGTCTTCCGCTACTGCTGCTCATTGTTTACTTCGGCCTCTTTTGCTTAGATAGGAGCCTTCCTCCTTCCTTTTCCTTTACTCAGGTTTTGAAAGCACAGTACCTATACTTATATGCTCTCTTGTACATTTATGCCTGCACAAATCTTCTCTAAATTTTTGGGGCTTGAATTTTGAATAAAATCTTACTCTCTTCAATACTTGCAAGAACAAGCCCAGCAACTACAAGCCAAATTAACTGGCAAGTGCTGTTATTTCCAAGCATGTTTTGCAATTTTTCTTTTGCTGTGTTTCCCTGGTCCAGTGTAACTCCCTCAATAAACAGGTCATGAAGACTCCAGGGACTATCCTGCAGAAAAGGAAACTGGCTCTGTTCCAGAGTTCAAAAGTGCTTTAGTCCTGCTGAGGATCTAGACATGTATTTTTAATTACGAGTTTTGTGATTACTCCTTCAATAATGCTCCTTCCAAAGAAAGTTATTTCATTAACACAATGTTAGCCAATTCAGCTATTTAAAAAACCAAAACCACCCAAAAATATTTGTTTTAATTAATTGTAAAGGGCAAAACCAGGAAAACAAGCAAATATTAATAAAACGGCAGTCTTAAAAAGGGCAAGAGGGAGATTAATACATGTATGTACTATTGTATAGGGAGGAGCACTTTAAATAGAGCTGTGTGCAGAGTCAGACACAATGGAATATCCATTCTTGCAAATTGCTCTCAGTAAATCTATCTAATCTATTTATTTATCCTCAGATCATGCACATTTAGATCAGAGTTCTGCCAGCTGAGTTAATAATTCTTATCTGAAAGTAATTATGTTGGTCCATAAGTTTTCACCACTGTGTTGTTCCACATAATATCAAACTGTGTGATGTCCCATCAAATTAGCATAAAATGCGTTGTGGTGGTGCACAGCATGGTGTGGTGGCAGACTAGAAATGATGCAGCATTCCTAGCGGTAGTGAACTGGTAAGCGTCACTGGTATTTAGAAATTTGTGCATACTGCAGTTTGATTACTCTCTAGAGGATTTGGTTTTTATCGTTTCCTTTACGTTTAAAGGGCTTGAACTGGATGTTAACTTTTATGACCCAGATCTGGTGCTCTGGAGAAGCACTGTTAGAACCCCAAAAGACTTCAAATCTACCTTTTAGTTACAAAAATGTGTCAGTTCTGAATTTATTGACCATCTGTCAGACTTCACTCACTGCTAGCTAGCTGTCATTGTTTGTTATTTGATGCACTTCTATAATGACTCACTGCAGGGAGCTACCAGTGTCTCCATCACAGTGATTAATGAGGTCACTGTCTATCCTCAAGCATCTCAGCCTATAATTATTTCTAGACGCTGTTAGATAGCATGCTAAGTCAGATGGAAGTAATGCATTTATATATAATATTTGCCCCTAATAATAATATTCACCTGTTGTGAGGATATTTGGCTGATTTTTTTCAATTAGTATTTTTCTTTAATCATATTTGAGACATCTCTTAAACCAGCCCCATTCAAAATCATCTTCTCATGAGTGGTAAAAACAACTGTCACAACTGAGCTCTAGTACTCTTTCTCTGGCCTGAAAAGTCTAATGTATTCCATATACATATTTGTTATATGAATATTTCTTTTGTGCTTATGATATTTTTGTAGATAAATAGAAGTTTGAAATGCTCTCATTATTACTACTGCTACTGTTCTAGTTTTAAGATAGTGGTCCTAGCCACCATCTAGAATGGGAATCCAGCAAGTAAGCACATGGTGGTAGGTTTTCCTGCCTTGAAAAACCTGTGAAACTTCCCTAATACTGTTTTTTAGAATAGCAATTCCCCAGGAACCCCATGAAGACTAGAACTCCATTGTGCAATGGATTTACTAGTGTACAAGAAGATATAATACCCATCCTGAGGAATATAAAATCGAAAGAGGCAAGCTTTATTGTGTTAGGGACCAAAAAGTAGGATAAAATATTTCAACAGAATTAAAGAAAAAGGATTTTCTTGTCATTCAATTATCATAGTAAGAGGAACATCAGGGCTTATCTCCAGCAAATTATTTAGGGCTGTGCAAAATCTCTCTTCTGAACTGATAGATTTATTTTGGGTACTTTTTGTAGAAGCTAAGACAAAAATGGTCCAGATACAGAAAGCAGAAGCAACAGAGGGAGGAGTTTCTGCTCTTCTCCTTACCCAATGCACTTTTCATGTGGTAGCACAGCAAAGAGGGGACTTACCCAAAATAAGGGTTCAAATCCTTTCTATTCCAAAGTGATTTAGCACAATCCTCCTACAGGAGAATAACAAAAAGAACTTGTAAGATATATCAGATCTTTTTGTAACCTTAGTTTTTGTAAATTGTTGGAAAAGCTTAAGAAAAACTGAAAATAATTTTGGCTGCCTTATATTCCACACTTGGTGGGCTCACCCAAGATTTGCCAGCTTGCGCTCTTATTTGGATCATCAGGTCTATATTCTGTATTCATAAAATAATTTCTGAGGATGAATGTATCAGCATTTGTGATACACTAAAATACTACAATGGCATAGACTACGTACGTAAAGGGAGGGAATGATAGTCTTATTGATGACATGCAGCGATGTTTTAATGTTTTGTGTCAAACTGACATTTTCAAAAATATTCTGATCATTCCCTAGTCAGTGGAAAACACTACCAAGCAGAATTAAATTAATGCAAAATATGTGTTTTACCAGATAATTTTTTAGATCTTAAGAATAAAATTGCTCTTCAACTGTTTCCTTTTATGATGACCATTTTCTTCTGCTCTAATTTATTCTTTTTACCAGAATGCCTTGCCATAACTATTATTCATTGTTAGACTAATTAGCTTTTCTATTAAGATATGATAATCAAATTCCTTTCTTTTCTAAAGCCCAATCACAGGTCCACGCTGAAACCCAGGTCATTTTACTGAGGTTATAATTTCTTACTGACCACAAGGCCTGTCAGTTTGCCCTTTCTGTAGTGAAAAACCTTCTAAAAACCTACTTAATAATCTGTTTACACAAGATGCCCAGTGAGGCCTGGTGGGAAATCTCTGGTAAGACACAGGATACAGCAAAATTTCTGGGCAGAACTGAAAAAAGGAGCAGGGATGTTTACCTACAGACAATTCAGAGATGAAGATGGACAAAGCTGGAGAAACAACACACTTCCCCTGATGTGTGGAAGGAGCTTAGGGATAGGAAAAGGGTTAAGGTTAGGAGAGCAGCAGAAACCTTTTCCAGGACTGAATTTAGAAGAAAAGGAGTGAAAGCTAAGACAACAATCTTACATGTTGATTACTCAGTGCTGAAGTGCAAGGGATGGAGAGACCAAAGGGTACGGGAAAGTTGTTCAGGTGACAAGAAACTGAGGGGATAATGGCAACTAGAAAGCCTGATATGGGGAGATGATGAACATCGTAGAAAGTATCTGAGGAAGTCCTGCTCATAAAAGTCCAGCGAAAGGAATAAAAGGTAAATTTGGTTAATCAAAGTTAAGTATAGTAAATAAAGGATTAACTATCGTTTGTGTAATGTTGTACCTGGGACTTAAAACTGATGTCTCATGGGACAAATAGATTTTACAGTGATATTGTGAAGGATATTTTTTTGTACTGCTAGAGGCAATGCTCCACACAGAAGTGGCTCTAAGGTTGCAAAGAGCTACTGGGATGTGCTGGAATTACTCTTGACAAAAGAGGAAGATACATGAAAAAAATGCATGAGAGGATGTGTTGGGCTGAGAACTGTACCTGCGCACATCTAGAACACAAAAATCACCATTTTGTTGACAGTTTATTGCCAGAACTCATTATTTTAAAGCAAGTATAGTACTTCTTTGTTGCTTCCAGACCTCGCTGGAAAAGCAGTCAAGATTCTACTTTCTCCCTCAACTTTTGAGAGGTAACTTTGGAAAATGGAAGGAAAAGAGAATTTGTCTAAAGCTATTCCCACAAAGGAGAAAGAGGGAACAGAGAGAACCTGATGTGAAATACTAGTTTGGAAGAGATGGGTGAATAACTTCAAGAGGAAAAGTTAAAAAACAAAAAAAGAAATAGAAATCAGAGGTACATATTTCACTGCTCAGGTGGGGAAGAGATGATGATTTGGATGGATATTGGTGACACAGGAGCAGAATTAATATGGGAACGCTGGAGAAGATACAGTCTTGTGGTTCCTCTCAATTGATGGCTTGGGTGATGCTTTACGATATGATTTGCTGAATCAGAGCTTATTCAGTGAACGTTTAATTGTCCTTAACATATAAATTTGCAAGAATGAGCAACACTGTGGCTTCCATACAGTCTGAAGGTGGTCTAGGGTTATTCTGAAAAAAACTAGTCAAGGAAAAATGTACCATATAGCCTTAAGAAAAATCTATCAACTCGGAGGGGTGCAGCAGATTTCAGTCCACTTTTTTGAACCTTAGGGTTGGAAATACTGTACTTTGACAGAAAATCCCCAAACAGCTCTAGTGGACTGTATATTCTCAACTTAATTAAAATAATTTTAGAAGATACCATATGTAACACTGAATCAGTCAAACACAAAGGCAAATTCCAATTTCAAGAGCTACTCCTTCCTTTTCTTAATTCTTTTTATTTCACAGTCTATTCACTAGCTAAAAGACATTTGTTTAGCTTCATAATACCACAGAATTGGCATTTTTGTTGTAAAGAATAAAGAAGTTCTTGTTCCATCAAAAGCTTTACTGTGTAGAGCTGTAGAAAATTTGTAATCTCTTTGCTCACATTAGCTATTTTATTTTTATTTTCCTTTCAGTTTGGTATTGTTTTCAGCCATATAGCTTTGTCTCATGCAGATTGTCAAATTTGTCAAGATTCTTTATTTGTCTGAAACTTTACAAGCATAAGGGTTATTTTTCTACTAGCAGTTCTAAAATTATATCCCCAGAAGATATTACTTGTATGATGATAACCTAGGCTGCAAGAAGGGACACAACTGAATAACAGAAAACTAAATAAATAAAACTAACATTTCTTTCATGTGCACAAATCAGCTGGGAGTTCTTCCTTTACATGAATTGTTGAATTTGAGTGGATCCAGTTATTTATTATGACAGGTTGTAACTAGTCAGCATGCTGCTTACATTTGCTTAAGATTCTTCTACTTGCTGGAATACAGAAAATGTTTGAAGGAAAGGAAGCCATAGGACCTTTGACTGACCTAACCTACTGGTCTGTCTGGAGGTATTAGTGGATTCAGTGGTTATGTGAGCAACCGGATTCAGGGAAAATGCTGTGAAAGCCAGATTTGCTCTGACTACTGTCCCTTTCATTGCTTTACTGATGTCATTTATTGCAGTCTAATTTTATGTTATAAATTATTTGGGGTCAGGTTTTTTTTTTTAATTATTATGTATTTCTGCAATTCCTAGCACAAGGGGAGCCTGAAATGGGGACTTGTAGCTCTACTATTACACAAATAATAACAACAATTAACAGCTTTTTGTCTCTGAGGCATTAAGACTACAAATTGAGCTGTGTTAATGACTAATTAGTGTTTTCAGCATCTTCCCAGTGCACAAGTCAAGCAGAAGGTAATTTTCTTGGCTTTTTTATTTATCTTCCCCAAAGATGAACATTTTATTACATTAAATCTCTTAATAATTTTCAAGAAAAAATGTAAAATTTTATTTTAAAATTTGAGTACAGACCACATTTAACTTGAGAAATTTCCAGCTATGGGAATATCTGATATCTTTTCTCTGTATTGTGGAAAATCTTTTCTTATGACAAATTATGTTAATGTAAAGACTATAATGAAACAATAAGATAGAAACTTTGCATATGACATTGTCCATAGATAGAAACAGAGGGAGATGTTCCATTATCTATAACCAGTCATTGTGGATTCCATGTGATTTTAAACATGTAGTTTTTTCCCATAAATGTTCTGCATTCAAGCAGGCTAGATAACTTTTGAGGTTTGGGACAATTAGAAAAAAGTGAAAGAAAAGTAAAACAAAACAACCTTCACTCAATTTGGTAAAGAGAATATAAAAGCAGAAATGGGTCTGACAGGGTGAAATGGATCTGAACATGGATATTTTTAGGTGCTTGAAATTTCCTTATAAAATCATTTCAGTCCACTGTCTTCTTGACCATAGCATGAAGGTTTTGGGGTTTTTCTCCCAGATTTGAATATTATTAATGAATTTCAAAGAAACAAACTATGGGGTGCTTTTACTAATATTTTTAATTTTTTAAAAAAATAAAAATTAGATCTTATTTTGAAGTGAAAACCCCCCTTTTCTTACTTTGATGCATTGCAGGTTTCTTCCCACCTCTCACTCCCCAATTATTTCTATATCCTTCCTGTTCTCTAAATCTGTTCTGAAAACTGTGTTGCTCATCTTCTTATGTTGCTTACTATGTGAGCTACAGCTCACACAGTAAGGTAATACAGTCTTTAAAGATCAACTCTAGATTAAAGGTTTCTCAAAAATAAAGAAGAGGCACTTGGGAAAAAGAAAGTTCATTTAAGCAGATGGATAGTTTTTGCTGACAGGTCAGAAAACTTCTGGAGGTCTCCAGAAAAAGAAAAGCTTTTGCTTTTCTTCATTCCAAATAAACTTAACTCGTCTATATACTGCAAACAAATGACTAATAAAATGTTTTTACATTTAAGCACTAATTTCTACCCCACCCTTAAACTCCTGTCAAGGAAAATTGAACTCTATCCAAGCTGCAGATCTGCTGTCATTTGGAAAGAGCAACAAAATTTTGTTCCCCACTTCTTTCCTACATGCCTTTTTAAATCATGCATAAAGTAATGTCTGCCTTTTCCCATCTGCCTCAGGGTTTGCTATCACTTTTCCTCAAATAAATAGATATGATAGTTGAAACATGCTTTTTACAAACATTCAGTGCTGCATTAAGTATCAAAATATCAATTTCACTGGACAAAAATTCAAACAATCTCTCTTTTTATACGAACCTCTGCTTTTGATTTTCTTATTATATATTTTTTAACTTTTCTTGAGTTCCATGGGTTCTTCTGTTCTTGCTCTGGGGAGGCCATCAATGACCAGAATTTAAATTCATAGCATCATTCTGATCTGTCCATCCATAGCATGGCTTCAAGAAACATATGAGATACCACATCTGGTATAGCTCTCATCCTGCTGATCAGGGTATTTTGTAGAGATGCTGGGAACATCAGTTTGAACTGCCCAATGCTGAGCAGAACAACGAACCTGAATTTCCCACTTCCTACAGTGTTCAATCTACTAGGCTATAACAGTATATGTAGATACAACTTGATTTTACTCTCTAAATGAAATAGGCAATATTTCATGAGTTGTCTGTTTCTCCAAATGTTTGTCTGTTCTGGGAATACAGGTTGGGTTGGGTGTCTAAGAGGAATGAAACATTTGTAATGGGACTGAAGCAAGAAATCCCAGAAAGGGGAAGTTCTGGGATGAACAGAAGCAAAACTGGGAACTCAGATATCTTTTCATTCGTACAGAAGAACGTTTAATAGGACTAGAAGTAGCAGAATAGGGGGTTTGGACTGAAATCTTGATCTTTACCACAGTCTTGCTTATGTTCAGCCTTGTGATACTCTCTCCTCTTTTTCCCTACTTCCAAGTACGTTGAGATAATAGTGATTTACTGTTGCTCTGGCTCATAAAGATGCACTAAGAGTCTGATCCAGGAAATCAGTAGGATTTTTGCCACAATGAATCAGTATAACTCACATTGCATAAAATGAGAAGACATAAAGTGCATTTCAGGACATGATATGGCCTTGTACTGTCTCCTGTGATGGTGCATGGAATCCCCTTGAAGAAAGCAACTAGAGCCTTGTTTTTACATTGTGGGGGAGAAATGTTTCACCTAGAAACTGTCATTCCGTCTTATGTTTCTGTTGTTGAGTCTCCAACACTGTTGGTCTCTGGGAGGTCAGTATAAGGCCACATCCTTGCCAGAGTTATTCTTTTTGGAACCATAACAACTAAGTCTGTGAATTTGTCTGCCTTTTGAATGTCTCTCTTTGAGAACTATCACCTCTTATGCAGCTTGCAGATTTTCAGGTCGCCCATTTCTTAGGTGTATCATTCCATGTCAACTACCCCAAAAAGACATGGGGAAAGGAAGAAGGAAGAGAAAACTCCATACAGTATAAAGACAGATAATCAGTCAGAACTCACCAGATCAGGAGCAGGTGTAGCCCAATTAAACTCAACAGTTCACAGGTGTTCATAGGAATGACTTTAACATAAAAGAACACTTCTCTTTAGTGCTCTTTGATTATTTTTTCTAGAGATCTTTAAGTTTTATATACTTCACCAAACCAAAAAAGAAAAAGTAGACATGTAATTGGAGATTAGTTGGATATAATTGACTTAAAATTCAACATGTTATTTGTTTGATTTTGGAATCATGGTGAGCCATACTTATTGAGGGGATGAGGGTTAAATGATACCTTGTAATATGTTTATATCATTTGGTTTTTGAACTCCTGGCAAAAGGCATTCACAATTGAAACTGATATATACAAGAACTGCAGGTTGCTAGAAAATGCTGGAACTCTAGTCCTAATTGGCTTCAACGTGTATAATCTTTTTCAGCAGCATGTGATGGAATTTGTCATTGTCTCCCTACCTGGACACTGTGCTATCAGCCAGGAACACAGCACATATACCATTCATTCTTTTCAAGCTGGTGCTTTCATGACTGCTGTTTTAGGAGTTTATTGAGGGGAATGGGCAGTGTGATAATACATTTTTCTTGAGTATCTGCTGTTATGGTATTAGCATTAATCCTTTGACTTCCTACCACACTGCAGAATGGAAAGGGGTTTTCTTGCCCAGGTGCTGTAACATGTGGAAGATAGAATCCCATCTAGTTTTCATATTTTATATTATATTGGGATGATTTTTTTCTGGAAATCATATAACACAGGTTTTGTCTTACCATAGCTCCTAAAATTATGGTGCTTTCTTTTCTTGGTAAATTGAACCTTACTAAAGTTCTTACTTGCAGATAATATCTGTGTTCAGTGTGAGATGCACCTGCAAGTTCAAAGAACTGGCTGTAAAGCATGTATGACCTTGCCATCTTGAACAATGATTACAATGCAAACCTTACGTTATTTGGCTTTATTTAACCTGCTCTTCAGTGCCATTTTTCTTATGCTAGTGCACACCCTGCTTCTTAAGCAAATGAGCTCTGCCTTTCTTAATTTTTCAAAATCTTCAGGATCAGACCTGATAGCCTTTAGCTTTTGGCTTTTGGATTTGGCAGAAAATTACATCTAGTCAATAGGCTGAAGCTTTTGCTGTGTTATTTGAGAACTAATGTAGCTAGTATAACTTAATTCTTACATTATATTGAGTCCCAGTATTTGACTTCCCTGTAGCAATTTCCACAGCAGTCTAATCTGGCTAGCAAAGATGTATGAGCTACTTTGGCATCCCTGTGTTATCATTTGCACTTCCTCTCTCTTCATTTCATCCGTGTCAGTATGCTTTTCAGTGGTATATCCTGTGAGTCTTTGTTCTTGTTGATTTCTTCACACTATATAATGAGAAGTTATGTGGGCCTCCTGAAAACACAGAAGGAATTGCTGGAAAGTATTGGTAAAATAGCAGGGCTTGAGTAATTTAGTCTATAATCTCACTTCAAATATTGAGGTTACCCTTCTGAGTAGAAGCAGCATTTGGACTCTTGTTTACATCTCCAGCCATACTTAATGGCTGTTAAACTCAAAAAGAGGTTTTTGTCTATGTACAAGGAGAGAGATATAGATGATTTTGCTAGATAAAACTGTTGTTGGTCAAGTTTTCTTTTTTTATACTACTTTAGTCTAAAAATTGACTTTGTGTATGTGCTAATGCAAGGTGCTATAAAGATAAACCACTTGTGGGATCTTACGTTGCCTCTTCTGAGGTAAATCTAGGCACCTTTTCTTTCACCTGCTAACAACTGATATCAGGTCTACATGTCACATCACCATTAAGAGCACCACTGACAGGATATGGAGTTGTTCTCATATTCCAGAAGGATGGCTGTATGGATCAGACCAATGGTCTGACAGTGATCCACAGGAGATGACTTTGTCAGAATAAAATAACTCTGTAATTCTACGCCAGTGTTCAGTGATTCAGGGACATCCTGAGTCAGTTTGGCAGCTTTGACCCTGACCAGCAGCCAGGCACACAGCCAGCCCCTCCCTCACTCCTCCTCCTCAACAGGACAAGGGGAGAAATGAAGATTAAACATCTTGTAGGTCTGGTGTGGGGTCCTTCATGAGCTGCAGTGTGGATATCTGCTCTGATGTGGTCCTCCGTGGGCTGTGGGGGGACAGCCTGCCTCACCATGTTCTTCACCAGGGGCTGCAGGGGAATCTCTGCTTCGGCACCTGGAGCACCTCCTCCCCTCCTTCTGCACTGACCTGGGTGTCTACAGGGCTGCTCCTTTCACTCCTCTCTTTCACAGCTGCTGTGTGCATGTTTCACTCTTTCTTAAATGCATTGTCCCCTGAGGTGCCACCACCTTGGCTGAGGGGCTCAGCCGTGCCCTGTGTTGGGTTGGTTGGAGCCGACTTTCGGCGAAGACACCGAGGCAAAGGGCTCCGGAGCAGAGGATCGCGCCGAGGGACCCTTTCCTAAAAGCGGCAGAACCGGGAAGCCAAAAGCGCAGGGAGGGAGAGGGCACCCCAGCCCCCCCCCCCACCTCAGAGCCAGCTCCTAACGAGTGGGCAGCTCTGACTCAGCATGGGCGGAGTCAGGGGTGACGGC
>BOSO01022456.1:0-17373 GCA_018403395.1 Gorsachius goisagi
TTCGGGACATGGTTTAGTGGTGGGATGGCAGGGTTAGGGTAACAGTTGGGACTTGATGATCTTAAAGGTCTTTTCCAACCTAAACAATTCTATGATTCTATGATTGGTAAGGGCAGTTGTTCTGTATTTCTAAGTGTGGTTTTATAAAACTGTACTCAACAGAAACGACCAATTCCAAAATGCAACAACAAAAAACCCCTGGGGTTCAACAGACATTTAAACTTTGCTCTTCGCACTACAGAAACGCGTGAGATGTTGCAAAGTGATGCCTAGTTTGCTTTCCCAGTTCTTCTTATGCCGAGAGGGCCAAACTTCAGCTCCTGCAGCTGCCGGAGCAGAGCAGACCGAGGCAATTCACAGCTTTCTCTTCAGAGCCGAGTTGCGGGAGCATTTACACATCGGAGCTGTTCAGCCATTTCTGCCGGCATTCATGCCCACGGGTCATTTGACAAAACACTGCACATCGTTAATTTAAATTCCGAAACTACCAAACAGCGAGAAAATGAATATGCGGGTCGGTTTTAAGTGAAAAGCCTTAAAGAGGCCATAAATGGCTAGAATGCAATACTACCAATATATAAATTAAATGCAGGGCCAAGGTTAACATAAACATGTGCCGCATGGATGCAAATATTTTAAAAAAAAACACTTTTTTTTTTTTACAAGCTGTAAAACCCAAATGCCTTGAGTCCTTCCACATGTACAAAACAAGCACCAAGGGTGCCCCGCTCCCAGGCAAGTCCCCTTTGCCCTCTGGGAGCCCCCAGGGGCCAAAGCCCTTGCACATGAGCAAGTTCCAATTCGGGCAAAACCCGTTGGCTTTCGTGAACAGGGGCTGCAGGGTCCGTGAAGCAGACAGCAAGAAAAACGGTATTTTATTTTTTGAAATAAAGATGCAGCTGTTTTGCTGAAGACTTCTCTTTCTCTCCCTATCCCAGTGGCGACTTGGGACTCAGACTTCTGGAAGCACCAAGACGCTACGGTCATTAACAGGAATACAGAATTCCTAGGAAACTGATTAATCCCCCACCAAAACAGGTACGCGGGGCGGCAGGGCGGCGGCGGAGCCGTGCCCCCCTGCCAGCCCGCCGTCACAGCTCAGTCCCGCCAGACGCCCCCGGAGGCGGGCGGGGACCCAGGCCGGGAGGGCCCGCACCACCGGGGCGCGGCGGCTTCGGGGCTGTGGGAAAGCGGGAGGGAAAAAACCTCCCGCAACTCCCCTTGACTTAAATAATTCCGCCCCGACCGTGCCCCCAGCGCCCGCAGCCGCCTCCGGCGCCGGCCCCGGCGGGGCAGCGCGGCGGCCCAGCTCCCCCCGCGGAGCTGCGCGGCGGCCCTGGCGGGGCGGAGCGGGGCGGTGCGCTGCGCGGCGCGGCGGCGCCCCCGCCCGGGCCGGCCGGGAAGGGCAGTGCGAGCCCGGGGCCGCCCGCCCCGCTCCGCCCCGGCAGCCCCCGGGCTGCACGGCGGGGCCGATGTGCCCCCCCGCGCCCCCGCCCTTGTTCCGACTGCGGCTGGGAGCGGGGGCACCGAGCGGCGGCGGGACTGTGAGGCTCCCTCCCGGGCGGGGTGGGGGGGGCGCGGCGGTGCCCAGCGCTGCGCACGCACTCGCGCCCCCGTGCCGGTGCCCGGCGTGGCGGCCCGGCCCGGGACGGGGGGGACGGGCGGCGGGGCGGGGGGGTGCACCCCGCAGACTGACACCCGGCGGGGCCGGGGGCGGCTCCCCCCGCCGCGCCCCGGCGCTCCCCATTGGCGCGGGCGGCCGTGACGCGCGGCGCGGCGGCTGCCTATTAGGGCGGGAGGCGGAGGCCGGGCCCGGCAGAGCCGCGCAGCGCAGCGCCGCATCCCGCCGCTGCCGCGAGGGGAGCGCCCAGGGCAGCGCCGCCCGCCCGCCGCGGAGGAGCCGGGGCGCCCCGCGGCCAGCAACGCCCCCCCCGGCGCGGGCGGGAGGAGCGCGGAGGAGCAGCGCCGTGCGGCGGCGGTGGCGACCGCCGCGGAGAGAGGAGGAAAGTTGGTGCCGGCGGTCGGCGGCAGCGGGGGCCGCCCCGGGAGCGGGACTGCGGAGAGCCGCCGCCTCGCCTCGGCCCGGCGCGGCCGCCGCGGATGTGCCCGCGCCGTTGCGGGGAAGGACGGAGCGGAGCGCGGTCGCTGGCAGCGGGGATCGGGCGGCGGGCTGCGCTTCACCCTCGCCGGGCTGCTGCACTCGGAGGATTTGTGGATTGACTCTCGCTCCTGACCCACCGCCTCGGCTGGATTTGTGGGCTTGCGTTGCTGGATTTTGGCTTTTTTTTTTCTTTTTCATTTTTCTCTCCTCGTGCCTCGGGGGAAGGAACTGCCTGCCAGCCCCGCGCGGGTTCCCCGCTGCAGTCGTGGCAGTGCCGTGGAGGCTGGGACCCCCCGCTCCGAGCCAAGGTGAGCGCTGGCACTGACCCCTACAGCATCGCCCCTTGCCCCCGGAGAGGCGCGACGGGCTGGCAATCAAAAAAAAAAAAAAAATTAAAAAAAAAAAAAAAGCCGCCCTGCATCTAGAAGCGTGCAAAATATCCAGATAGCGGGACTCGCATTTGGGATTTGTTAGTTCTCTTGCTCATGCCACTGCCCCATGGTTGCCTCAATGGCAGGATCATGAAGTGTTTGACTTTTTTTCTTCTGCTTCCAGAGACCTTAAAGAAGTCCAAAAAGAGTGTGAGGTCAAACGGCAAGGTGCCAGGATGCTATGAGATAGTGCCCCTGTCCCTGAAGAAGAAGATGGCTGCAGAACTTTACCCTGCCAGCACCAACACCAACATTGCAAACAGTAACGCCGCCGCCGCCAACAGCAAGAAGAACGCCCTGCAGCTCCAGCAGAGCGCCCAGCCGCCCCCGCCGCCCCAGCTCCAAAACCTCAACAACAACAACTTGGAGAGCGCCAACTGGCAGTCCTTCCACCCCACCCTGCGGGAGAGGTGAGGGCCGGGCCCCGGGCGGGCGGGAGAGGTGCCCGGCCCGGCCCCCTGCACCTGCGGCCGGGGCTGGCGGGAGGGCAGGGCCGCCCGGGACGGGACGGGAGGGACCCCCGCGGGGGATGGGGGGGGGGCTGCCGGCGAGGCTGACCGGGCTTCTCCCCCTCCCCTCGCTTGCAGGAACGCGCTGATGTTCAATAACGAGCTCATGGCTGACGTTCACTTCATCGTGGGCCCGCCGGGGGCATCCAAGAAAGTTCCTGCCCATAAGGTTTGTGCAGATAAATCCTGGCTTTTTAACGCCGCTCTGCGTATCGCCTTCTCCCCCTGCCTTACAACTAGGTTCCATTTTTTTTTTTCTTCCCTAATTACGGCTGTCGGCTAATCCCAGAAGTAATTCACACACACTGCAATTAAAGGGAACAGTCTAAGGCAGTCTCCTGCCTCCACTGCAGCTTTTAACTTTCCCTAAGCGTAGCTCTTGCCGAAAGCCAGCACGCTCAGCTATTACCGATACGTATATTACACTGAGGCTTCTCTCTCTTTTATTTTCCAGTATGTTTTGGCAGTTGGTAGCTCTGTCTTCTATGCTATGTTTTATGGCGATCTGGCAGAGGTCAAATCTGAAATCCATATACCAGATGTGGAACCTGCAGCCTTTCTAATCCTATTAAAGTAAGTGGCTACTACAAGTCTACTAATTACGTGGACAGAATCAAAGTAGCTTATAAAATATACATCTCCTAATTGGCATTGTGCAATATGCACTTATTACTGTTTACTTCATGTGCTGACAAATAGTGAATGTTGGATTCACTGCCAGCAAAGATGACTACAGATCAATCTTTCGTGGCCTATTTTTTTTTTTTTTTTGTTGCTGTTTCTCCCCTAAGAAACTTTTTTTTTTTTTTCTCCTCCCCCCATCCAGATACATGTATAGTGACGAAATAGACCTGGAAGCTGACACAGTTCTGGCTACACTGTATGCTGCCAAGAAGTACATCGTGCCGGCTCTAGCAAAGGCTTGCGTCAATTTTCTGGAGACCAGTTTAGAAGCGAAGAATGCTTGCGTCCTGCTGTCTCAGAGCAGGCTCTTCGAGGAGCCAGAGCTGACCCAGCGCTGCTGGGAAGTGATTGATGCTCAAGCAGAAATGGCACTGAAGTCAGAGGGCTTCTGTGAGATAGACCAACAAACACTAGAGATCATTGTAACCCGGGAAGCGCTCAACACCAAGGAAGTGGTAGTTTTCGAGGCTGTTCTCAACTGGGCAGAGGCCGAATGCAAAAGGCAAGGGCTGCCGGTTACGCCGCGCAACAAGAGGAATGTATTGGGAAAAGCTTTGTACCTGGTGCGGATTCCGACCATGACTTTGGAAGAGTTTGCCAACGGAGCCGCCCAGTCCGACATCCTCACCCTTGAGGAAACTCACAACATATTCCTATGGTACACGGCCGCGAATAAACCCAAACTAGAATTTCCGCTGACAAAAAGAAAAGGACTCGTACCTCAGCGATGCCATCGGTTTCAGTCGTCTGCATATCGCAGCAATCAGTGGAGGTACAGAGGGCGATGCGACAGTATTCAGTTTGCCGTAGACAAACGGATATTTATAGCAGGACTGGGATTGTATGGGTCAAGCTGTGGCAAAGCTGAATACAGCGTCAAAATCGAACTGAAGCGCTTAGGAGTTGTCCTTGCTCAAAATCTGACAAAGTTTACCTCTGACGGCTCCAGTAACACTTTCTCTGTGTGGTTTGAGCACCCTGTGCAGGTTGAGCAAGACACGTTTTACAATGTAAGTGCTATTCTTGACGGTAATGAACTCAGTTACTTTGGGCAAGAGGGAATGACTGAAGTGCAGTGTGGGAAAGTGACATTCCAGTTCCAGTGCTCCTCGGACAGTACTAACGGAACCGGAGTACAAGGAGGACAAATACCTGAGCTCATTTTCTATGCATGATGCATTTTCACCTTGATTGTATTCCAATACTGCCATGATGCACATCAAGGGATTTTTCAGTTTTACTATAAACTCTGCAGCAGTATGGAATGTTATGCTACTTACCTAATTGCTACATCAGGCTATACAAATAAGTGAAGGAATGCTCTTGAATTTAATCTTATTTTATTTATTCATAAGCTATTTGACTTAATTATTAAGACTGCAACAAGCAGAAAAATGTTAAATTTCGCACGTACTGTGCATTTATTTTGTATATAGATAACTAACTTGCAGACTACAGCTGACTTAAGCAGAATGTTCTAAACTAGAGCGGTTCACGAATCTGTGAAATATAAAAACATTTTTACTTGCCCTAAATCCTGTGTACTTGATCATTGCTGATCTTACGGCTTGTGTCTGTTTAATTCATCTACAGCACTGTTAACAGGGGTGATGATACTATAGTCTGTCCCCCGTGTGCATCTGCACAGGGCATTAGCTATCACTGCAAATACAAAGGTTCCCTTGCCTGGTAACTGCGACTATCCATCAGCAGCCTTTTATTTTTCTTCACAAAAAAGGGAGCTGACGTACACGGAAGTTCAGGGTGGGTGTGTATGTTGCCTAAGCTGAAGAGAGACAAACCATGAGTGTAATCAAAGTTGATCAAAATCCTCCTGTGGTTATAATTGAAAGCCTCTAATGTCCATTTGCACACATCATCTGTGTTAACCTCTCCAGCAAACAGCAACACTGATACTTGCAACCTGGCAAACTGCACCCCCCCCTGTGAATGGCCAGAGCCAAGACCTAGGGATAACGCTTAATGCAGTGACAAGCTTTATCACAGATTCGGCCCAGAGCTGTAATACTGGCAGCCACTATGTAAATACACATCCCAGCCTCACATTTAAGAGCAGACGTTAGAGGAATACTTGCAATATGGTCTTTTAAGTCCACTCGAAATTACTACTTAGAAATAAGCCACCTTAAGCAAAAGCTTTTTCTAAAAACAGTCTCATCCAGTATCAGCAGTCATTTTGTAGCTAGTAACAAAATTAGGTGTTTTTCTCAAGTGTCTGACAATCATTACAGATGAGCCAATTGGAAATACTGTTTTTTATAAATCTCTTCCCATAATGACCTTGGAAAGAATACTCAAACCACAGCCTAAACTAATGTTTTTTTCCATGTGTATTGAGTACCTCTATGTTTAGTTCAGAAGGGTTTTCTGTTTGCCTTTTCCTAAGCTGCATTAATTTTCACCTTGAAACTAAGCCACCATACAAATTCTGCCTGTTCTCTCTTAAAAAAAAAGGGTAATGAAAAATAAGAAGGCAACTGAATTACTGAAAACTTTTTACCAGGCATCAGGCTAAGCTAACGAAGCCAGCACACGGCGATAGCTGTACACTGCCACATCCTATCTGGATGCCTGACAATGCTTAATATGCGAGCTGCTGGTTCTCTTGCTGCAACGGCAGGCAGTTATGTGCCCAGCTGAATGCATCTGAAGAGCTGTGCGTGCACGGTGTTCCTGAGCACAAAAGGCGCCTGATTCTCTTGGTACAAATTAAGGAGAGTGGGAGTGAGAGTGGGAAAGGTACAGGAAGAAAATTCCTGCACAGAGGTGGGTAGCAGGCACAAGACCTCTATAAACTCACTTTTTTTAACTGGAATTGGCATGAATGTCCTTGGCTTAAAGGCTACAGCCCAGAAAACAGCTTTTTTTACCCTTTAACAGGTTAAAAACCTGTTTTCCTATCACTGTGTTACAATTTCAGCGATGACTTACTAATTAAAAAGTTATTCACGTGCTTGGACAAAGTTGCTCCTCATTTTCCATCAAGCCACTTGTATTTCAACCACTGAACACCTTAGCTACAGGTGATGGACAGATAGTAAATTTGGCAAATATTTATCAAACATTGCATCTCTGTGGAATTGAAGCGTGACAGGCCCATGCAAGCTTGTAGATGCACACAAATTTATTATACATCAGTCTTAGTAGAGCCTGACTACTCTCAGAAAAAGCATCAGAATTATTTGTGAAAGAAAATAGCATCTAGCTATTGTATCTTGTCTTGTATAAAGCAGAACAGGCTGTCACGGTCAGCATGGCTCTTCAGTCTGGATTGATTCCAGCTTCATTTTTAAGTTACCACTTTGGTATTTAGCACACAACACTACATATATATAGATGCATACGTATATACTCTTCTAAAGTAACCATGCAGAAAATACACCCAAATACTCAAAAGTCAACTCAAAAAAGAATACCTATGGCTGGAGCGTTTATGCAGAGTTCTCTGGCCAACAGAAGGAAAGTTTTTCCCAGCACATAGACATTCACCTATTAAGGGAAAAAAAAAAATCATTTAAATCTTAAACCACAAATGTTTTTAATAGAACATTTATGCAGAAAGGAAAAAAACCCGCAACTGAAATCTTAAACAGCCTGCTTTAAAAAAAAACAACAAAACCTGAAGTAGTACAAGCAATATTCGTAGGTACAGAATGATACTTGGTGCTTGTCAAAAGCTGCACAAATTAGTATTGTAAATCAAAGCATACATTTATACTGAAAAAGTTACAAAAGTTGTTAATCACGCTCTTCAGTGGGCTCAGTGCTGCTCTGTAGTACTTGGGCAATTAATTGCTCAACATCTTAAAGCATTAAGTAGACTTTAATACAGTATCAGCATATATAAAGTGTCATTTATCTTGTAACAAAACCTGAGCAAATATTCACAAGTTAGTGCAAATTTCAGCTCTGTATGATCATGTGAAGTGGGATAATTGAGTATTGCACAAGCATGCACCAAACTTTTCCACCAAAGCAAGGAGTGGTGCTACATGCCCCAAGGGTTATTTGTCATTTCTTACTGTTTGGACATTGCCCCAGATCACCCTACTTTAAAAAAAAAGATAAATGAACTCAGAAAAACCCTAAACCACACCAAACTTGCTAAGGTGCCAGGGACAGAGCCCTCCTTCACCGCTGCACTCAGGAGGATTTAAACGAAGAGGAGGAGTTACTCTTCATACTCTGATTTGCAATTTATAGCGTAGGCAACGACATTTGTATCTTAAAAGTCTGAGGAAGTTTTCTTTCACTTTCTTAAGGTGTGTTTTTGTGGTCAGCAAGAAAGGCAGGATATACTTCTGTTCCCAATCAGCCCCAAACGTTCCCACGAAGCTCCATGAACACCTTGCTCCCCCAAGGCACATATAAAGGTCAAAGTTAGTAGAAAAAAACCTTCATCCTCCTACACTGCAAATAAATAGATTTATTATTATTATTATTTTTAGGATAGTATATACTCTATTGCTTTTATGTAACAGAACTGCCCCCTTGCTCTCCTATGCCAGGATAGTGAAGGTGTTTACTAAGCAGTCAATTACACAACCGAATTGTTGATTATAGTACAAGCTTATGGAAATAAAAAATCCTGTTACTAAATACATTCTCTTTCAGTTTCACATAAGAGCTTTACCAACATTAGTTTAAAAGCAAGCTTTCCTCTCAAATATATAGATGCTTCTACCAAGCTAGCAAAAATAAATGCATATATTCAAACAACAAAGACCCCCCATACCAACACATTTTCACCTAGCACTTCAAAATTCTTCTTTATGGAAAAGTGTTCTTAGCGTGAATTTTTCTCAAATTTAAAAAAATTCAAAAATGAGAATTTCAAAGAAATCCTCAGAATAATCGTGGATACTGAAAATGACTGTGAAAGTGACTGCCCAAGCAAGTGCACATGATATGATGTTAATTCATTCCATATTTAGGGGAAAGCACTGAATACCTTCCACACTTTGTCTGACTAATGGTCGGACTGGTCTAGAAGATCCAGAAGCACAATCTTAAAATCTACAATTCTTTTTTTTCCTGAAATACCGGACAACATAGAAATACTGTTCTATGGGAATTGAACAAAATACTGTATTTCTCAGGAAAAAGAAGTCACCAAATTTATACAGAAAAAGAAGCACCTACTGAATCTGGCAATTCACACAGGAGTTTGAGAGCTTGTGACTCTCCATGAGCCACCAAGATAGAACAGACATTACTACAGCAAAATATCTGCCATGTTTCAGTTGGCTTTAGATGCTCTGGAATCACTGTAAGCTTGGAATGGCTTGTTTTGACCTTTTCTCTAAGAAATATTAACACAGAGAGTGCAGGGTTGGCTGTAGTTTCAGCCTTCTAAGTTGGCTGACCGAATTACTATAAATCTTAAACCTCATCACTTAGATCTTGGTTCTGCAAGGACGATTTCACTGCACTAATCAATAAAGTTACTTCAGTGGAGCCAAGTACATATGATGTTTCCATCAGAGGCTTCACAAACTCATCTAGCTCTTTCATTTTAGCCTACGAAAAAAACCCCTCAAATTCAGAAAAGTATTTTTCCCTCTGGCTTTTTGGTCACTACATCCAAATACTTGATGTTTGTCCCCATCAAACCACGTCACTCTCTAAGAAACTCCTCCCAAGCAAACTTTGCATAAATACAGTCATCAAAGAACAAATAAATATGAAAAGGCATAAAGAAGCCCATTTTTTTAGTGAAGTTCTAACAATCTCAGTGGGTGCCAAATTAAATCTAAAGCAAAGACAAATGCATAATAAAATTGCTTGATGACTGGTTTTTTATCTTCCTCTCCTTAGCCTAACTAAAAGTCTCCGGATCCAGGGTCTATTTGAGAAATCACGTACTTAAATCTAACCTGCTTTTCCACTTCACCCACATCATCAGTGTTTTATGACCAACTTCAAGGTGTAGGCAGCGTATTTACACAAAATAATAAATTCAAATAGAAATGGTACATCAGGGAATTTTTCTTTTGATCGCAAGTGCATCTCTTTGCAGTTTCTGGTTACTATCTATTTAGAAAAAGCATAACACGCAGTGGATTACGTGCTCTATAGTGTATTCCTCGTGAAGCTGACACGTTTTTAATGTCAGGGTAAAGTCTCAAAAAGAATCAGGAATATTTAATTGCTTTCAGTTTTCCTGGAAAATCAGTAGGAAAAGAGACTTCAGGCCCCCTCAAACAATATGCTTCTCATCTTTAAAAATTGCCAGGTATTCTCAGGTTCTGGGGCATTTCTCATAAATGGGGAAATTAAAGATGGCATAAAGCTCACCTAGAAATCTTTCACGGCATCGAACTGCTGAAACATGATAGTACTTAAGTACTTCTGCTTTTAGCGGAAGAAGGCCCTTTCACTAAAATTTTATGCCACTGTCACTAATTTCAACTATTACTCGTGCACACACACTCATCCTGTGCCAGATGAGATATGATAGATATATAACAAGCATATAGATAGAGTCCTTCTTTACTCTCATCATTTGTATGGTTTTTTGCACTCCATTAAGCTTAGAAAATTAAGAGAATTAATTTAGAGGCCTACTTTAATTTCTAGTTCTTTCTTCATTAAGAACTTCTTATAAAAATTCATATACTCCAATCCATCAAAAGCTTAACGCTCCAAATTTAGAACCATATGGCATTTGCATTCATAAAACTTAATTTTATATGAGTCCTTAGAACAGTGAATAAACAAAAATGCCCTTCTAAAAGGATGTCTCTGGCTTAGACTTGAACTGGTGCAGCTTTAAAGCTTACCACATCGACTTCGGCCTCTTTTCCCCTTTCTTGATTTAAAAGGTTCATACTGAAAAACAGTATTTCCCCAAACAATCAAAATTGTCAAAGTGTAACAGTTGGTTTATGGACATTCAGAAGACTTCTGCTCCCCCTTTGTGTATTTTGATCAGATACTACCATTTCCTAAACTTTATGCAATCACTAGGTTTGAACATCAATGCCCAATACACAGAGCAGTGTCAACATCTGTCAGAGGGGATATTTTAAAATAGCTGCATATCCTCATAGCTTTTACCATATTATTTTACATTCAGTTCACATTTGACAGAATAAATTTACAAACATATTTATGCTTGCCATTGAGGTTTGGGGTTTTTTTGGTTTTGTTTTTTTTAAAAAATAGGTTCTTCAGAAGGAAGACATCTTTCAGACAAAAAGTATGTGCTCACCAAGGCACTGCAAAAAAACCCCCAAAACAACAAAAAAACCAACACAACCCACACCCCCAAACCCCCAATGTTTTCACTCCTAAGTTTTTACAGAGAACTTACTATTATGTAAGATGTTGTCCTTTACCAATAGTTAACTTCTGCCCTTGTTACACAAGACTTCGTATTAGTTAATATATTTTATATATATATATATATATATATATATAAAAGGGGCATTTGGAGAAGGAATGGCTTCCAATTATTCAGGTACATCTTTATAGAAAGATCCTTCTACTCGTTATATTCTTTGCCTTTCACAGTATTTTTTGGAGACAGTCTTTTTCATTTCACATCTGTCAGTCATCAGATGCTGATTTCAAAGGGACACTTCCATAGGGACTCTTATCCTTTCATAATTTCCTCTTGCTTTCACATCATGCCTGATGTGTTCACAAATACCAATATATACTTCCACTTTTAGAAATAACAACAAATACCTCCTTTCCAGTGACACAGGAATTCAACTGTTCATCAGTCTAACACCTTCTAGAATTTTAAACTCTTTGGGAAACAGGGAATCTCCCATTCAAACAGTTACCAGGTCACTTTACCTTCTGGACAGTAGCAAAAAGGAAAGCGGCAATCATTGAATGAAAGTTTTTGCTTGACTGTAATTTCCATGGATGTATAAATCAATACTCTTTTACTACGAGCAATTTCCAAAAAGACTTTTGAAGACCATGGTGTGGCATACTGGAAACATATTACAAGTGGTGACAGTAGTTAAGGTCTTCTCTCTTTTAGAAAGACAAAGACTGGGCAGTTGGAACACGATGAGAATTCACACTGTGAAACATCCATGGCTGCTTGCCTAAATAATTAAGCAAGCATGAAAAGCAAATGAGTTTTTAAGGAGAGTGTCTGTTGCTGGGGAAAGAGGCACCTGTGGTTATTTGATTCATTATTACCATTTCTAGTATAGTAATGCCTGAAGGTCCCAACCAGGTTGTTTAAATTAACTCAATCAACATAGCAATTTGCATAGGGGCAATAAAGGCAAATGCAGTCAACATGTTAATAACTTTAAATGAACAAAGGGTATTAAAAACTGAAGCAAATGAGTACAGTCTTTAAAAAATACTCTGTTTTACCCTTCTCCACACAGTGAGCCGAAATGTCTTATTTTTTTGGATGCATATTGCAACCAGAACATTACATTTAACCTCGAAATACAATACACAAAACTACAAACCTGTACCAAAGCCAGCTTGCCAGACTGCAGTTCAAAAAGAGACACAAACCAAAATTAAGCAGCTTCCTCTCATGCTATGCTTTAAAGCGTTGCCTTCAGTCTGGGGACTCTGAAGGTAGAGTCTACTTTTGCTAATCACGTGTCTGGTAGTCCTAGAATTCCTCCTCCAACACCACAGCTGTACAACAAACCATTATCATACCGCTATGCAAGAAAGTCAACGAGTAATTTGCGACGAGCATGGAGGAATCAGGGATGCCAATGATGCCTTTCAAAAAACTAAACCCAACAAATGTACAGAAATAACTTTCAATAAAAAGCCTTCCAGACAAGAAAGTACTGTTACTTGACTAGACAAACCGAAGAGAGAAATAGGGCATGAGAGTTGTGTTTTGAAGTGCAAGAGAGACCAAAGGAGGACTAGACCAAGCAGGTACCAGCTACTGATTTTTACTTCTTCTTGTACACCCCCTTCCTTTACCTAGAATCGTAGTATCATTCAGGTTGGAACGGACGTCAAGAGGTCTCCAGCCCAACCTCCTGCTCAAAGCAGGGTCAGCTACAAAAACAAACCAGGCTGCTCAGGATCTTGAAAACCTCCACGGACAGAGACTTCAAAACTGCTCTGAGCAACCTGTTCCAACGCTTCACTGTCCTCATGGTGAAAAACCTTTCCCTGGTATCAAGTCAAAATATCTCATTTTAATTAATTACGTCCATTGCTGCTAATCCTCCTGCAGCACACTCCTATAAAGAGCCTGGCTCTGTCTAACATCTTTTCAGTAAGCATTAGCCTTAGCAGGGCGCACCACAAGGCACACTAAAAATTATATTCTACTAGGCTGAAATTGGAGATCAGAGCACTGCCAACACCTGTTTCCAAAATCTTGTATGACCACATTGCAAAGACCATGACACTGGAGATTACAAGAGGCTAAAAAAGAAACTGCCACTTCCCAGGGTGAGAAAGGCAGCATTTCACCACACTGAGCTCCAAACTTCAGTTCCCCAGGTGGAAGAAATGAGGTGCTCTGAAACAGATGAGCAAACCTAAACTCAAATCAAAAGTTGGGCCAAGGCTAGACAAGCTTCGCAACTCTCCTAAACAAGCAAGGCCTGTCGCTTAGATTGGACTAAGAAAAAAGCAAACAAAAGGCCTGATTACAGACCTCTCTGAAGATTATATTTGCAAGTAAAATGCTGTATTTGAAAATATAAGCAAGTACTTTCCCTGTCAGAGACTGATGACTGATCGTCCTTCCAACTCAATCAGCATGCAGCATGGCTCTGCTCTGCACAAGGAAGGAGCCTGATTTGTAGCAATGGTCTGGACATTTTAAGTTCATATCAGATAATGCTTTAAAGTCTAAACATACCAGCAGCATACTGAACCTGACAACACTTTCAACAGGAGGTTTCCAGGACATAGGACATATTTTACCTGAAGACAAAATGGGAGGAAAAAAAAACGCCAAAGAAATTGCCTTTCCAATTAAAAAATAAAAATAAAGACATTTTGGCTTTTTCCAAGATGACAGCAACTTTGAAGCTCCAAAAACTATTATAAAATGTAGCAGTTCTCAAGTGGAACAAGACAGACTCCCACATCTCAGTCATCAGCATAAGAAAACTGATATGACTTCTTAAACAGACTGCCATTACCAGTGAAAATTAGCCTCTTCTATTGCTAAGTTTTAGCTGCATAATAGTGTTCTAAAAGCATATTACACTATAGGGGACAGCTTTTTTTTTTTTTTAATGGAGAATGGGGGACCAAATCCCAAAGCAACTCAATAAAGACAGGAAGAGAGGCTGCACAAAAAGTACAGACTTAATGCTTTCCATTTCCCCTCCCCCCCTTTTTTTTTTTAAAAAAAAAGCTAACTGGAACAAGAGAGAAAAAGCACAAATATGATAGGTCATTAAACAAATACCGAGTTGCAGGTTCAAATCTTCTTTATATTACTCTTACTTTTAGCTACCACCTTTCCTAGGTTGTGAGCTACAAAGGGTGTTGGCTCTCCCAGCGCTTGCAAGACACTGAAGGTCACTGCTGTGGACGGTGCCATAAATGGGATGCAGAATGGCACAGCTAATACTGTTTCCAGCTACAAGATGGCAAAAGGAAGCAATGGATGGCCTTTTTCACAGGCTTCCGTTTATCTTTTTTGCTGGTAGCTGGAGTTACAAAGCATTTTGTTTTGCTTTTAAATGAAGCAATATAAGAAAGGTTGTTATGCATTCTTTTTCCCCTCAAATGCACTGAAACCTATTTCAAGATGTTCTGTAATTCAGTCAGTAGCCTCCGTGAAGACACTCCGTAAGGATGTTTCATTTGGAAACTTTCTTCAAAAAATTCCTGCAGTCAGATGATTAGTAGCCCTGCAGGTCACTTCACTTCCCACAGCAACTGAGCTGCATCAAGTAGACGATTCTGAAGAAAAATCTCAAAATTTGCTATTAGCATCTAAGCAAGAGTCAGTGAAGGTCAGCAGTAACTCATTTTTTAGTCCTTCAGATGTGATTTTTTCTGTGATACAAAATTGACACCTTTCTCATTTTACCAAGAAAAACAATTACCTGGCCCAGTATGTCGTATTTTGTACAGATGAGTCTGAACAAGTTAAATATTTTGGAAAGATAATACCACTGCCACTACTGCTACTGCCAACAACCTTTCTTTTTCTTTAATGACATTCACATCCCAGCTTCAGGATGGGAGAGCTGTCCTTGAAAAAAAGAGCCATTTCAAGGTAATACAGTACAATCTAATGAACTTTTTCTTTTTTAGGCACACAATCTGTGGGCAAAGGCTGATCTAAAGCCGAATGTACTAAAGGTTTCTGCCTGGGCCATAAATGTTTTGCCACAGAGTGGTTTTTTTGTTTGGTTTGTTTGGATTTTTTTTGTTTGTTTGTTTTTTAAACAAACTTGGGGTGGGACAGAAATCAAGCTAGAACCTGAAAAGCTCATTTATACGTTATTAAACAGGACTTTCTGGCTAGCTACAGTTAATGATAACATTTAAGATTCCTGTTTGCTCAGATTCACCTTAAAGAAGCTATGAAGTAGAGCATATCAGAAGTCTTGCACACAGTTAAATACATAAATACTGATCATGACACTGAAATTTTGCGTTTTTCCTCTTTCTGGCATTGAGTTATTTCCCTACTACTAATCTATTTCTGTCTCACCCATCTCTTCAGTTACCCCTCTTTAACCTTTTGGTCCTCATGTGCCCCCATCTCACATCTTTTCTGGCTGGAATGTACAGAGGGGAAAAGAGAAATCATTCAATCTTTCTTGTCTGTTCCTGCTCACAATACTTTTTTTTTTTTTCTTTTACAGATACAACACCTCTTCTTCTTCACACTGGGTGACTATTCTTCATATTACTGTGATCGTTCTCTTTCATAACAACCGCCATGAAAAATCACCTGTGTTTAGAAGGAAATAAACCTCCTGTTCTATACATCCAGTATTTGGTTGTAGGTAATCAAAATAATTTAATAAGAGTTTAGAAAAGAGAAAAAAGTTACTAATTTTAAGAATTAAAGATTCATTTGATTATTGCAATTCCAGCAGATTGCTTCAAGCAATAAATAGTCTTCAGAGGATGCCATTTACCAAGACAGCTGGGAGGACAAAAATAGATGCAACTAACCTACTCACATTGTATGTAAAACAGTTGTAACGTGGAGAATGAGGGTAAGACAGCATATGTCAGTAGAGCTTTTTATTTCCACGCACAGGTCAAGTATATATTTCTCTCACAATACATTTTATAAAACACATCTCCGTACTGCACTAATCATTTACACAGTATTACCTACCAAAAAAGTTAATTCTGTCTACAACAACTGTTATTTTAAAAATGTGTAGTATCTGACCCTGTGCCACTGCAGTGACTCCAAATCCTGATGAAAGGATCACACTAACTCTTGATATGTTATTTGCAGCATTAAAAGTATTTGACATTTAATTTTACTGAACAATTACTCAGATTTACAAACCCAGTGATTTTCCAATTCAGGATTTTTAGAGAGAAATTAGAACATCCCCAACTGCCCATGCTGGCTGACAGCTCTTTGCTTGCAATTAATCTTACACTTAACAATTGAACAAAAGTTTCAAATAAAAAAAAAGATACAATACCTGAAGAAGGTCACTGAGGTCAAGTAACATGTCTGTGAAGAAGTCAAGGAATATATGTGCTTGTTGAATGTGGCAGGGTTTCTTAATTTCATTAGCAACCCCAAAATAGGAAGAAATAAATCCAGATTTAACTGTCAAAGAAACCAAATATGGATTAGGTACTTGGATGGAACACTTCTGCTAATAGCCAGCATCCAGCTAAGCGCTCAACTGCCCCCAAAATCCTGCCAGCACCTGCTGCATTTACTGCACAAGCTGTCTATGTGGAGTGATGGTCTCAAAGAACAAGTCAACATCTTGTGTGACTTAAAATACTCCCCACATACCGCAGCCCATGAAAGGCCCAATGGTAACAAAACACAGTAATAGGAGCAAGGTAGAATACTCTTACTACACTTTATTTAAGAATGTAAAGCATCATCCTTCTCCTATGCCAGCTTATGAGCTCAGGATCCCAGAAAAACAGATGGAAGAGCAAACTAAGAAAACTGCAGTAGGTTCTTTTGTCCTATTCTTTGAGGACCTGTTAAAGAGCTGGGAAGAGAAAGCCACTTCGGCTACTCTCTTCTCTAACCAAGAAAATCAGCTGTTACCTTTGAGTTCTTACTGCCTCCATCACAACAACCCCATGCAATGCTACAGGCTTGGGGCAGAGTGGCTGGAAAGCTGCATGGCGGAAAAAGACCTGGGGGTACTGGTTGACAGCCGGCTGAATATGAGCCAGCAGTGTGCCCAGGTGGCCAAGAAGGCCAACAGCATCCTGGCTTGTACCAGGAATAGTGTGGCCAGCAAGAGCAGGGAAGTGATCATGCCCCTGTACTTGGCACTGGTGAGGCCACACTGTGAATACTGTGTTCAGTTTTGAGCCCCTCACTACAAGAAGGACATTGAGGCGCTGGAGTGTGTCCAGAGAAGGGCAACGAAGCTGGTGAGGGGTCTGGAGCACAAGTCTTCTGAGGAGTGGCTGAGGGAACTGGGGTTGTTTAGCCTGGAGAAGAGGAGTCTGAGGGGAGACCTTATCACCC
>BOSO01022457.1:0-28184 GCA_018403395.1 Gorsachius goisagi
TGAAACCTTCTATGATTCTATGATTCTATGATAATGAAGAAATTGTTAGAATTATTTTTATTATTATATCATGTATTATCATAGCTGGATTACTGAAATACAAATAAACCTTGAGGAAATATAATGGCACCAATCCTATTTGATTATTTTGTAGAAAAATAACAAATAGTGATTCAGATGCATTTAAGACTTCTGTTCACTAAACATAATTTAGCAAATTAGTAGTTTTTTCCTCAAATTGCCTAAATACTGGATTTGTCCCTTTCTTCCCTTATTACTTTGTATTGCTTACTTATTCTTAAAGGTATTCTGATAATTCTTACAGAAAGTATTAACTCCTGTTTGCTCCTCAATTCACATGCAAATCTGAAGAGGTAGAATTTATCTCCATAAACAAATTTGTAATGATCGTGATGTCTAAACGCTTAACAAAGCAAATGCTTAACATTCCAAATTGTGCAACTCAAATAGAGTCTGACAAGTAGAAATAACAGCAGAATACTGATCATGACATCAGGACTAGCTGGAGATTTGTTTAAATTCCACCCCCTTTCACTCCCCCCAAGCTCTCAAGAGGAGAGCCAGGAAAGAAATTCTCACTAGACTTGTATGAGGAGCCAAAGTACTGCAAACTCCTAGACATAGTGGTGCAAATTACAATCCAGATTAGTGATGGCTCTGGTTCATTAACTCTTAACAATTCTGAGCTGGACGGGATCAGCAGACAGGTATTCTAAACCCTCAACCAGCTACATGTTCCAAACCAGGGGTTTTTTTGTTGCATTATATTGAAAGGAAAAAAAAGGCTTCTATTTTTAACAACTCTTGATACTACACCTCATTTGACATCAATGCCAAAGGGAGAGTTAACACAGAGTAGGATTTTTCTTTCTCTTACTCCTGCTCCCCATTGAGAAAGGTGTAATTTATTGAAAACCATCTGATATTTTCCTGGCTCAGAGATGATAACTTCTAAAAAACGAGTATCATCTTTTCTTCACATCATACTGCAAACATAGGCCTTAGTCTTCACTTGAATCTAAGTCATTTAACCCTTACAATGCTTTTGATCCACAGATCAAACAGCATTCATTACAGAATAATGCATTATAACCTGCAATTCTCGCAGGTTTTACCATATCATCATCCTTGCTTTATAATGGAAAGGTGATTAAGTGACTCCCCAACACCAGACAACAGGCCAGTGCCTTAGCAAGTACCAACGCCTCTGAACCTGGAAGTACAGGCACTCTGTATAACCATCATTCCATTCTCTCAAGCAATGGTCGGCAGTCTCTGGCCTCATAAAACCAGAGTAAGTTACTGCATCTCCAGGCAGTCAAATTCACATCATATAAGTACAATCAGAATCAGACACAAAATATTTAATTAGATTTTGGACGTGGATTTTTCAGCCCACGGTGATTTAGTACAACAGAGTCATTTGTCCATTATAAAATGAATAATTCTGGCTTCTTATTAACAGTACTGATTAGAGGTAGTTGAGATGAAAGCTTGTGGGGAGGGGTGAGGTTTGTTTGATTCCTATACAATTCTAATTTTTTCACTGGAGTCATGCCAATGTGAATGAAAACAGAACCAAGCCCAAGAAAACCCAAAGCCTAGGGGTTCATTACTATGAGATTAGGGCTACCTGGTCTCAACCATTAAAGCATTTACACAAAACAATTATAAACAGCCCCACTGAATTCAAGGAACTAGTCATGCACTCAGTTTTAAGAGCTGAAGGTGGAATGGCATTTATCACTTAATTGGCCTTAAAAAGCCATCTCACAATCCTCAATTTATAATATAAAAACACAAATGAGCAAGAAATCCAACAACAAAGCTGTGCAGAGGCTACAACTGCAATGGTCTTTCTGTATCTCCAGATGTCGGCTAATAAATCTCAGCTAGCTAAAGTAAATAGCCACAAAAGCAAAAAAACATTTGATCCTGAATATATTGAATTAGGAATTTCAAATGGGATAACAAATGAAGTTTGATCAATTATCCCAATAGAAGAACAACTTTTCTAGGTGTCAAACTACATTAAGATTACGGAATACTTCTAAGCCTAGTTAAAGAAACAGTTACTAAAAATCCCCACGTAGGTCAAATTCAGAAATCTTTCATAGTCTGAAAAGTCTGGAATGTATCTTTGAGTTTATGGAAGATCTTTCAATTTATATTAATACCCTAAGAAGAAAGCCCAGGCTTTCACATACACAGAGCTGAATCCTGCAGTTAACTATTAAGTTACTATGTAGATGCTTAAGAAGAAGGGGGACGGAAAGAAATTGCAAGTAGCTTCCCTCGTTCTCATACTGAGAACGAGTATATGTATCGTATATGGAGAGAGAGATATATATGATAGTGTATGGAAATAGCGTGGCTGGAAGAGTATCACCCAGGGCAGGATCTCATAGTTGATAGGACACTAGACTGCTTTAGACTTTTAGGGACTTCTTGATAGCTCAATGAACAGACAAGTCAAAGAAATCCTTGTTCGCTTCCACAGTCCACTTACCCCAGTGGACCCAGTCACAAATTCTCATCAGAAATTCTGAGTAAGCAACAAGACTTCTCCGCATATTTAGAAAAGCTGTCCAAGACACGGGCATAAAGCCAACCGTCAGGACAGAAAGTGAGCATATTTTATTCTTGCTAAATGGCAGAGTTGCCACTGCAACATGTTCTCCTTGTCAGCAGCCCACAGTTCTGGCAGGGTTAACCATGACACACTCCCTCTTCAGAGTGGGCTACTGTACAGCATCAAGACAGGCATTTTAGAAGGTACTTTACTGAATTAAAAGCAGGTTGTCTTTCCTCTCTTACAGACACTTTCTTAATGTGTGACATTGTTCCATTTTTAAATTGTTTTCAACTGATTAGTATTTGTATCCATAGCACCAGGCAGTGAACAAACATAAAAGAAAATGTGTAAACCATCATCTAAGAAGAAACTATAGAATGCAAGATCACCTACTTCAGAAAATTATCTAAATATCTTTAGAATATCTTTATGGTATCATCCAACCCAAATTCCACCCCCTCCCCCCCCAAACCCACCCAACCAGAACTTGCAACAGTGCCAAAAATTCAAAGAAAAACAAAGAAAGATTAATACCCAAAAATAATAGGGGAGGAAAGAAGCTTACCTAATGTGAACTGATTCATTACCGATCTTAGTCTTTGCAGATAGTGAAGGAAAAAATTGCTAATTTGTGTGTCTCTATGGCACTGCAAAGGGCATTTCAAGCTTTGACGGAGTTTACTCATTTCTCCATGCTACACAGGAATTTGAGTTTGCTTCCTATTGCTGTACTATAGTACTAAAAGAAACCTAACAACCTACTGTTGGTGTTTTTGTGTTTGAAAAGCAGTCTGGGATCACAAGCCAAAACTATGGAGAGAGAGAGAGAGAAAAGAAAATAAAACTTATCTACTCACATATATATGATGTGCATAACAAAAACCAGCCAGCAGCTTTTACGGCTTTGCTGCTGCGTTAAATGCAGAATGGACTTTAAGAGCTGCTGGCAGTTTAAAGAACACCGGGAGACAGGTGAAAAACATTGGTGTTTCCTCTCTGGCAGGGAGACACAGAGGAAAAACTCATCAATTCCCATACTACATTTAGATATTTGCTGCCAAGGTATGAGGGAGAAGGATGGCCTTGTTAGTTTCAGTCAGGAAAAACAGGTATGGTTTATGACTGCTAACAAAATTTTTATGCTCTCTTAGCATATATAAGTTTCATATTCTTACTCTGTTACATAAAAATATCTGAAAATGTAAATCTAAGGCTTCAAAACCCCAAACACATTAGAAATCCTCATCTTTTAAACACATAGGTGTTTAAGTTTTCATCTTTCCTGTTGCCCTTAAAAAGTTTCTGAAGATTATAAAAAAGAGGTATCAAAAACTTTCCATGGGACCAAAGGCTAATAGAAATGGATAGTTAGGACTACACTCCATACCATGTGACCTTGGAGCATTTGAGTTCTACCTTAACTCAGATCCTTTGCTTGCTACCCTCACAATTAAAAATATTTCTAGCCAGACTGGTGTAAGCCCTGAATTTATGGTCTAGATCCTTTAATTCATCCTTAGACAACATGTCCCAGTCACAGCCTTCATAATACTGCCATATTTGAAAAGAAACATTAACTGTCATTTTTTGCTGCGACAAACAGAGTGAAAAACATCTTCTGGTGAAGTAAGAATTGACAAAAAGATTTTATTCAGCTCTACAAAAAAATTTAAAAACCAAGAAAAGACTTTCAAAACTAAACTGGGATCGGCCACTCTTACTCATTTTCAGGTACCTGCCTGCTTCCCGATTTGTTTGCTACCATTAAGAAATACTGGAAAAATCGGAAGAGAAATCACTTCCAGGGTAACGGTGTGATTATTTGCTGTTTGGAACATTTGGTTTTTACACAGCAGTGGAAGAAAAACCAGAACAGAAGTGTACAACTGAGTTCCTTGTAACTGTTTTTAACTGTAAACAGACAACTACTGCCAAGCTGCCAAAATTTTTACCCCCACTTTGACTCTAAAAGTGGAATTAAATAAAACTAATTGCACTGAAATTTCAGCTCTAACTTTTTTCCTTCTGTTGTGGGCTTACTGTGATTTGCTCGGATACACATCTGTTCAAGAAACAGGGCAAAATGTCATACCTTCTTTAACACTTTTATCTTCATGAACAAATCCAAAGAGCCAAGTACCACATCTCAAAAAAGGATGGGAAACTTTCACTAACATTTGAATTACCATTACTACAAGAAGTGTAGGGTCAACTGGTATTAATGGGGGAAAAAAAAAACCCAAACCACCAAAACCAAAACCACACCAAACTAAAACAAAACCCAGACCAAGCCCCAAGAAGCAAACCCACCACCCAGAAGATTTGTTTTCCCCATATGTGCATAAATCAGCTGTCATCCAATACACATTTTATCAGCTTTAAAATAGGCTATAATTTAGGGACTACAGATGAGAGAGTTATTTTTCATGAATGATGCAATTGGTAAAATATATGAACATCAATACATTTGTCACATAGGCATCGCCATCCACTAAGTACTAGTCAGCAGATGAACACACAAGCTTTTTCCTGCTACTTCCCTTCCCTCAGGTTGGGACAAAGTTACTGTGTTTTCCAAGCTGTGAACCATATTCAACAGCAATTTCTATAAAACAGAAGCCCCTTTTTTTTTATGTCTGTACTGCTTACCACACTACAAGCTTGTCCTCGATATATAAATATTAATAGCAGAACACATTAGATAGAAGCAAAGTTACAATTCAGAAGCAAACCACTTTGTGAAACACTGTACATTCTGAGGAAATTTTTTAAGGCCACAGTAAGCAACTGTTGACTTTCTTTACCGCTTGAATGCAGGTGAATTTCTTTCTGTAAGACTGAATAGTTGGGGGTGGAGGGAAGCAAAGGTGGAGTGTGTTTGGAAAGCTGGAGGGCTTAAACATTGCTTTTCTACTGACTTTGTGTGTGTGAGGAGACAAATTGCTAACTGAGACTGTTTTGTTTTCTTCAAATGTTAAATGATTACCTCACAAAACCTCCTGGTGGTATTTTAAGGATTAACAGCAAGCCTAAGAGTATTCTGAAAATGAATGAACTGAGTTTGCACTTACCTTCAGTAACCCAGCTTCAACACCTTTTAGTTAGGGTTAGTCTCATGGGAATATCAGAACGCTTCTTCAAACTGTTAGGGTAACAATTACACATAACTGTGAGGATTATTTGGATCTGGGAAAATACAGAAGCATTTCCGATTTCTACACAAGCCTTGGGAATTTTCTGAACCTTTCCATGTTGTCACCATTTAATCTCCATTATATCCCAAGCAACTGGTGATTAGAGTATCAGCATCATCTCCAGTATGTAAACTGCACTGAAGACGAAGTGAGGGGTTTAGCTTCTGTACACTTCCATTGAAATGCCAAAATACGCTTCCAACTCTAGCTAATCAGATTACTAAACCAAAAGATAGCTGTTCTTTTGATAAAAGAAAAGGAATATTTAAAATGGGGGGGGGGGGGGAACGGGACGACTTTGAGGAAATTTCTAAGTGTGACAACAGATTTTGCAGCTACTGAATTTGAATACAGAAAAAACCGCAAAGCTCCTTTCCTTGCTGTTTGGTATGGGACCCTAAAACCACAAACCAAATGTCATAATGAAACTGATAACAATATGGTCAGATAAACATTTTTTTGAGAAACATCTTTGTGAAAGCTTAGCTGTTTCTACCAGATTTCTAGCACAATGATATTGGCATCAGATAGCTGACAAGTAGTGGGGAAAAAAGCAGGGTTCCTTGCCCTGCACCCCAAAAGTGTCTTCCAATACAAATAAAACACCACCTAAGAGTTTAATACTGTTTTGCAGGACTGTACAACTGATTGCAGGACTCTGCAACACTAATAATATCAATGAGCTGCATCTATATTGTGCCATAATGTGGTAAAAGCAAGCACCCCAAAAAACTCATTTTAAACTTATCCACACTTACATTTTATTAATTTGACATATTAAAATAAGATTGTTTAAATCTGGCTTCTGCTGCAGGTGAAATTCCCACATAGCTATTGACAACTTTTAGAGAAAGCATGATTGTCTCTCGTGACTAATACATTAGTACACTGTACACACCATAAAGTTAGTATTTTGTTGAACTGTTTGTGGCTGAAAAGCTGACCAGATAGTATTTAAGTATAATTGCAGGAACCAGGCAGGCTCAGAAAACAGCAGAACACCATTTTTACTATAGTCATATACAGGCAGTGAGAACTCAGCCGAAACAATCCAGTAGAAATTTTTGGGTAAATAGTTAAGTAACACACTGTCAATATCAGAAATACCATTTTAGATCAGTATTTGCTTTCAGACTGGAATGGCTTTAAATGTCATAATTCTCAGCTTAAAGTAAAAGGCCAGATTTTTGGAAGCGAGCACTTCAATGTGATCTTCTTACATATTGTTAAAAATATAACCAAGACTCTGTCTGTGCCACCTCCTGGCTGCTAAGCACTTCAGAAAATCTAGATAGGGTCTTCTGTTTCTTGGTACCTCTGTCTGAGCTAGGGTCTTTTGTGAGTCCGTTTGCAACAATAAGAGAACAAATAAAGGGAGAAAACCATATTAATCAATTATGACCGGTTTGAAACTTTCATCCCTTCCAGTAGTTCCCTTCCCACAACCACAAAACAAAACTCCCATAGGTATAATTTTTTCAGGGCTCTGATATAAAAACTGCCACCCACAACTAAACTGAACTGTGCAGTGTCAAAGCGATATTGGAAGGGTCATTATGACTCTGTGGATAGCATGTACCAGCACAAGCAAATGTTCAGGGGTTATATAGTTCATGTGCAACCCTCTGATTTCCTTTTAAGAATAGCAGGAAAAGACACACGTATTTGAACTGAAAGAGGCTTGCAAGAGAGCTGAAGAAATCATAGCTAGATGTGGTGTAGATTAGTTTGGAAATGAGGAAAAGGATTTATGTTTTGATTTGACCAAAGCTCTCTGTCTGTATGATGTAAAATTACCATAAGCTGCTTCAGCTAGATTTAGACCATGAGTAGTGGAAATACATTTAGTTACTTTCACGTTACTCAATTTAGGTTGAAAGAGCTGAAGAATGACTAATACTGTGAGATTTCTCTTACAGCAATTCCCGAATAAGTCCAGGCCTACTTGAGAAACTTTTGCCCATATAGCACTGCTGGTTAGAGGTGTGATTTTTTCCTTTTTATTTTGCAACGGTACTATACCAGCAGAAACTGTAGCATAGAGGCAGTTATACCACCCATGAGTGTTTTCACTTCCGTAGCTTACTGTATTCAGAATACTGACAGAAGCTGCATCATCAAACACACTTTTTTGTTATGTAAATGGGGTTTATCCCAGATGGGTTTGGTGGCAAACCTACGCCAGCAAACAATCTGTAACACAGATCAGTAATCTCTCTCTGTCATAGGGATTTATAGTGTGCCTGTACTGAAACTGTAAGGGAGCTTCCAGTTTTGCTATAGAACCCGGTTCCAGCATTTTGCAAAACTTTTGCAGAAGTAAATACAGACAAACAAAGCTTTGAAATTTACAACACTTTCATTTACCAGTCTTCAAGGCTTAATCTGATCTAGCTCCAGTAACATGAGGGCTTCTAGAATATGATATACTGATTTAAAATTTCTACCAGTGGAAGAAATTAATTATGGTCTAGAAGTGCCTATTTGTTTCTGCTGACTACAAAGAAAATCTATGTAAGTAGTTCAAATGTAAATGTTTTCAATGCTGGCATCTAAAGGTCCATGAGACGAATCCCCCCCACTGCCTGCTCCATACTTGTTTCTCACATCAGCCTTGTTTCTGTCATGACAGAGATTCACAGTTACAATATAGATGCATTATAAGAGGTATTTCTTCCTCTTACTCCTCCTCAAGCACCACAAGCCTTCAAAAAGCTAGTTGCAGAATCACAATCTGCTACATGAACACTAGAATCAGCTACTTGGATCATTCTGCCATTTGGCTGAAGAAATTGATAGACTGGAAGAAACACTGAACTGTAGGGGAAAAAAAGCTGGTAAGTCAGTGTTTGCCAAAATTTCAAAAGTTTTCATTTTTAGAAAGGTTTTCGGATTCTCTTGTGACACAACAAACTGCTATGAACACCTAGGAAAAAGCTGCCATTAAAAATTACTATAGTCAGCAAGGTAAAAGAGAAGCAGGGACACAGGACCGCTTACGATGATCTAGTAGCACAAACATGGCTCTTACCACGAGATAGGATTTGACCTTTCTTCCAGCAGAAAAATAAGAGATACTACATATTTGTTTAGCTATGTTTCTATGAGCAATTCTCAAAAATTAGATTTAATTTGAAAATATTAGGTTATTTATTCTACTGCAAAATGACAGGATAACTTAAGTCTGGTGTCAAGTCTTACAGAGGTTTGTATCAAATGCCTCAGAGGAAAATGAACTCCCTTCTTCCAGCCATACTACACATGGTCAGATTTGCAATTCTATGTCACATCAACTCTAGCTTTCTTACAGATCTGGTCATTATTTATTCCATAAAGCATAAAAAAGCATTTTTAAAAATAAGTGACCTCTTAGTCATTATTTTTCTTACTATATATATTTATCTATAGGCCTGAAACTAATAAATGGAACAATAACAGTCTAGCTTTTTTTTTTCTTGGGGCGGCGGGGAGGGTGGAGCAGAGAGTTGTGGCACAGTAACAAGGGTTGATGAGTACTGGATAATCTGTGGGTTTAAAAATTCAAAGTGCAACAAAATACAAAAAACAATTGAGAAACCTCAAAAAGGCAAAAGCAAATGATAATCTGAATAGACAACATATCTGATAATAAAATCACTCTACCCTTCATTTGAGCTTACATCTCAGTAAGAGTCGCACAACAGCAGGGGCTCATTTGCTGTAGTAACTGCTGATGATTAAGCCAAGTATTCATTTCCATATATCTGCAACAAGGGCAGATACAAAGGTCTGCAACCATCTTGGCAGCAAGCTCATTTATAACATCAATGCTCTCAGACATTTTCACATTACTAACACAGTAACTGAAGTTGGGAATGAAAGTGATTCTCAAAATATACTCTTGCCACTGGAAAAAAATACTCAAACCCAAACCAACAACCATGGCAAAGAATAAAAAGCCCAAATCGTATCACCCAGAATGAATAACTGCGACCCACTTTAGACCAAAAGGTCACTATACCAGAACCCTGGCCATTAGCTTCAAGTCTAAAGGTCAGATGCTTTCAGCCACACTCAGAACTTACAGCAGCTCTGACACCTAAAGTAGTCTAGCCACATTCAATGTAAAATCAATAACCTTAAGATATGGCACGACTCCAACCTTTTCACTTAGGTTTCTTTGGTTTCCATAAAGCAAAGTCACAGACTATAAAATGGGACATTTCCACACTCTACAAAAGATCACAAGTCTAACTGGATGAGTTACAACCAGCTACCATTTCCCTGTAAAATTTACACCAGATGCTCAGTGATAATGAATAAAAATAAAATTATAATCACATTTGAAGTAACTACCAAAAGGAAAGGGAATCTGGTAAGACATTTAAGGCCACTAACCATTTATTTCCTTGACTACTAGCATTGAGCTGGCATTTTGGTAGCAGTGCGCTGTGATCCGCAGTTGCCTCTGCAGTACTTCAGATTCAGGAGATGAGTATGTGTTTTCAATGTGAACCAATCTGTCGGACTCTGATTCTTTATCTGTGGTAAGCTTCAAAGCTCCCCATTCAATAAAGCTCTAATAACAATCAAACACACTATGTACAGAATAAAGCTGTGTTACAAGTAGAGAACTGCAATTAATTTACCTGGAATTTAGTGATACTCTATGGTATCTGTAACTATACTACTTTTCTTGCTTGAACACATCATCATAAAGCTGAAGTTACAGATATTCACCAACCTGAATGAACTAGAGTTGAGCTTTAAATGATTATGAGTTGATTTACAGAAATCATGCAAGGCTTTGAGTATTGCATGAACAGAACTATAGCTGTCTGGAGGTACGTTAAAATTCTGGAGTTAATCTAAGTCCCAAATAAAGAAATAAACCCATGGAAAACTAGGCTAAGATGCAATTTTCACACTGCCCAGAGAACCAGAAACCAGTGGTTTTTGCTGAGTGCAGCTATCAGCCTCCAAAAGAAGACAGATTTTTAACTGTCACACACCCCCACAGTTCAGCTTTGCATGCACGACATCCATATGCAATAGATGTAAGTAATCTCAGTAGCAATCTTGACCTCACACATGGAAGCACCCACATACTTCTCACACCCACAAACACTTTCTCCCAAAAGTAATTCATGGAACATGTAACAATATTATTAAATAAATGTTTAAACATCAAATGCATAACCCCAAAATAACAATGTGGGGAGCAGTAACTTTTGAAGTGAAACATCAGACTAACCAGAAGTGCAGTCCCATAAACTCTCTTACACAGCCAAATTAAATATATATTATATTTTGACAAAGATGGACAAAATTGAATAAATATAGATGATAGATATATAGGATTCTGACAGCACTGATTTGTTGGTTTTTTCCATTGCATGTGGTAGCATGTTAATTCAACATGCATGTTGCTGGATACTGGTGCTTTACATAGTAATGGGACATGGTAGAACTTTTTATAACTGTGACAGTTCCTTACAGCTTTTAAGTGTGTGCTTATATCCCCTTCAGTAAAGGAAATGGGGAACAACTGCTGCATCAGGTCTGACTAGATGTGTGAAACACATCCCTCCTCAGCAGCACGCTGACAACAAGCAGTTTACTGTGCTCCAAACTGCAGCCCTCAAGGGACCATGCTATTTTATTGGAAGAGAACTACTCGAAGTAGGCTCCACACTCTGTGACTTAAAATATCCACAGGGGTTGTGTACGTGATTCATTTCTACATATTGGCTGGCCAAGATAATGATTGTACCCGTGCTGAAAACAACATTCTTGTGTGATCCTTATGCATTTCATGCTTGTGGTAAAAACACAACAAACACAAGAACAGCTGTACTATATATTACTCAGTTTGGACTGGAGGTATGAATTTTGGTTTCATATCCATGGAATGAAATAGATTTTTTTCAACCCAAACCAGAACTCAAAACACCCATTTTACTGATGGGCTGGCAATGAACTGACATTTCTGCTGATTTATGTCCAGTCACCTTGTCCTGGTTTTGGCTGGGACAGGGTTAATTTTCTTCATATTAGCTAGCATAGTGCTGCGTTTTGGATTTAGTACTAGAAGAATGTTGATAACACACTGATGTTTTTAGTTGTTGCCAAGTAGTGCTCAGACTACTCAAGGACTTTTTGAGCTTCTCCTGCTCAGCCAGGTGCATAACAAGCTGGGAGTACAGCACAGCTAGGACAGCTAACCCAAACTGTACAAAGAGCTATTCCATACCATATAACGTCATGCTCGGGGGGGCTTAGTCGCTTAGTCGGGTCGGTCGGTCGTGGGGAGAGTGATCGCTGCTCGGGAACTGCTTGCGGCTCGGGGAGTGATTGCGGCTCGGGACGGGCTGGGCATCGGTCGGCGGGTGGTGAGCAATTGCATTGTGCATCATTCATTTTGTATATTCTGTATATTCTGTTATCATTCTCATTATTACTATTATTATTATTTTCTCTTATTAAACTGTCTTTATCTCAGCCCTTGGCTCTAACCTTTTATTTTCTTCCTGATTCTCTCCCCCATCCCACTGAGGGAGGCGGGGGAGTGAGCGAGCGGCTGTGTGGTGCTTAGTTGCCAGCTGGGTTAAACCACCACAGCATGGAGTGACTGCATCAGTGCACAAGGGAAGAGGTGTTTGTAAGGTTGTTGATGTAGTCCCACAAGATCCTTGTTGCTAAATTGGAGAGACATGGTTTTGACTGTGTTAGGATTCAGGGTTTTTTGATGAGATAAAGGCCCCGTTGTTTTCTAGCCAACCTCAGATGAGTCTGGGAGGCCAGGGTTGGCTAGATCAACCTCTTGTTTCAGGCTAGATCCCTTTGAGCGAGATTAAGTCACAAACGAAGGCAGATGTCATAAATTCACTCATTTATTAACTGTTCGGGGGAAAGAGAAAAAGCAGTGATAGGAAAGGAAAGAAGAAAAGATGGGAAATTAAGCAAGAAGTCCAGCTGGAAGAGTGCAGACAGTTACCAACATGGATTCATGGTGTCCCAAGGGTCTGTGCTTCTGCAGTCTTCGGTGGTCTCCCGTGGGGTCAGTGGTCACCAGAGGCCTCAGTGATCACCTTCAGAGCTGATGGTCCCACAGGGTCTTCAGTGGTTGTTTGCAGAGTCAGTGCTCTCCCCGAGGGGGTTTGAGGCAGTGACCTTTTATAGTCTGCATGCCTAAGGCACATGCTTACTCATATATTTCTCATGCTTTCTCTGTTCTTTGTTCAAACTGCATGCCTTGGTGGGCAGGCAGCCCTGCATGGGTGTCATGGTTGGCTGCTTCAGCAAGCCTGCAAGCCACTTTGCCTGCAACAATGCTGATCTTCTCAGATAAGCATAAAAAGGAGCAAGCTTTGAGACAATTAGCTGGCTACTCAGTCTCTCACAGATGGATGGCCAATAGGTTGCATAAGGAATTGGCTGGATATCTGCGTCCAAAGAGTTACAGTCAATGGCTTATTGTCTCTCAAGGGTTCATACTGAGACCAACGGTATTTAATGTCTTCATTAATGACATAGATAGTGGGATTGAAGGCACCCTCAGCAAATTTACAGATGACACCAAGCTGAGTGGTGCAGTTGATACGCTCTTGGAAGGGATGCCATCCAGAGGGACCTTGACAGACTTGAGGAATGGACCCATGTGAACCTCATGGAGTTCAACAAGGCGAAGTGCAACGTCCTGCACCTGGGTTGGGGCAATCCCCATTATCAATACCAATTGAGAGCAGCTTTGCGGGGAAGGACTCGGGGGTACTGGTGGATGAAAAACTGGACGTGAGCTGGCAATATGTGCTTGCAGCCCCGAAAGCCAATTGTATTCTGGGATGCATAAAAAGAAGCATGGTCAGCAGGGAAATTATCCCTTTTTACTCCATTCCTGTGAGACTCAACCTGAAGTACTGCATCCAGTTCTGTGGTCTCCAGCACAAAAAAGACACAAGTTAGAGAGAGTCTGGAGGAGGGCCATGAAAATTATCGGAAGGCTGGAATAGCTCTCCTTTGGAGAGAGTTTGAGAGAGTAGGGGTTGTTCAGCCTGCAGAAGAGAAGGCTCCAGGGAGACCTTTTTTGTGGCTTTTCAAGATATGAAGGAGTCTGGCAAGAAAGCTGCAGAGAGACTTTTTACCAAGGACTGTAGTGACAAGAAGAGAGGCAATAGTTTTAAACTGATTTATGGCAGGTTTAGATTGGACATAAGGAAGACACATTTTATGATGAAGGTGGTGAAACTCCTGAACAGATTGTCCAGAGAAGTTGTGGATGCCCCATCATTGGTAGTTTTCAAGGTCAGGTTGGATGGATCTTTGAGCAAGCTGATCTAGTGAAAGATGTCCCTGCCCATGTCAGTGGGTTTGGACTAGATGATCTTTGAAAGTCTCTTCCAACCCAAACTATTCTATCATTCCACGATTCTATGATCACAAGTACCCCAAATCAAATGAATTTGAAATTATGCATATTAATTTTCCATCTTAAATTGTTCATCAGAGACATTTATAAAATATCCATAGATGTGTCTAAAACCACCAGACTGTTACATAGGCATGTAAATGTCTAATGCACTAGAAGCAATAGGCAACTGCTACATTCATATAAGTAGGAACATGGTGATGCAGCCTGTTTGGGACTTTGGCCCAAATGAGGAAATTACATTCCTTTTTGACAAAGTCATGAGTGTCATCCATGCAAAAACCTCTATAACAAGACAATAAGGTTTAAGTTACCCCCCTCTAAAAAAACCACAACCAAACCCAAGCCATTTTCTGGTTACTTCTTATTTGTTTTTCAAAGTTCAACTTGCTTTTTTAAGGGTGGGGTTTATAATCCATCACAACTTTCCATTCAGTAAAATAAAGCAAAAATATATAGGCAAGCAAATAATACTACCACAGCAGGGCATAGTCAGCCAGTGTTATTTCACATGTTGATTACAATTAACATACAATTAACCTACAATCTCACTGCTTTTTATTTTGCTCTCAGAACCCTTCTCAATTGCCATCATAGAGTCACATTTTGTTTCATGAAATTTATATGCTTATGTGTGTAACTGTGATGATGATTTCCCGTGCTTTCAGCTGCTTTATTTATATTTTTGACTAGTTCACTGAATTCTTGGAGGGTGTGATAATAGAGATAACATTGTGAAAATACAAATAGCCATTCAGGAATTTATAGTTATCACATTAATAAAATGTCACACAAAGGACAAAAGTTCTGAGATAGCAGATGGGTATATAAAATTAAAATTATGTCTACAAACACAGAATTATTTCTCAGTTCTTCATTCCAATCCAGTAAATTTTGACAATATATTTTTCTTTTGCAAAAATTACATTAATGATTAATTGAGACAAAATTGCTATGGTAGAGCAGTACCTAGATCACAGTCGAGTAGAAACTATGGAAACGTTTGTAGTATAAGACAATATTGAGAATAATGAACTATTCCAGCTTTTCAAGGAAGACCTTGCTCATATATCTTGCTCAAAACCATGGTTGCTCTGGATTCCTTTTGGTGTCAGATACTGCTCAGTTGTTCTAATTCTTTTAATCCTGAAGATGAATTTTTGTCCCTTTTGAATTGAAGGACAGCAGTTTCAAGGTTTTTAAACATGTTAAGCTTTCACTTTTTTTCTATCTTACTCAAGATAAACTTTGCTTGAGATTTTCTTTTCCAACCAGGTTTATTTTATACACCAATATTTAAGAAAAATCAATTCTTCAAGAAAGTCTAAGAAAGAACCCTTCTTGTTTAACACTCTGGGGTTTGTACCTGTATGTTATGCTTTTCTGACAAATATTAGACTTCTGGGATGCATTAAAACTATACCTTAGGTTTTTCATCTTGTCAGGACTTTGCTTTGTATCAAATAAAATGTGCATTGCCTATTATCTGAGTGTGGAGTGCATGAGAGTTCTTACTGTTCTTACAGTAGTATGGCTCATTTGACTACAGTAAAGCACTATGATACATAATAGTGGGCTATAAATTAATAAGTAATAGAAATAGCTAATCCTGTAGGCTCTTTATACAATATGATCAACGTAAAGTGAGTAGGTTTTTAACCTTTTACTCAAATGTCATTTTTATTACATGGGAGCCAATAGATACTACAGATAATTTCATACAGCAAGCTTAAAGCCCCTTATCTGTTTCAATTTATTTTTATAATTCCAAAATGATTACCATTTGAACCTTACTAAAGGTAGATATCTGATGTGACTGCAAAAGGCTAGAGCACGTATGTTGCAACCTTTGTAACTGTTGCTGCTACATCTACATCAATGTCATTCAGTGTTGGAAATTTTTTGGTGGTGTTACAGAAAACCATGAGGAAGGTGCTACCAAGTCCATGTTTATGCTGTGAAAGTGACTATGATAAGCTAATTTTTTTGATATGTTCGCTGGTGGTATTGCCTAAGCAAATGATTTTTGCTATTTTGCAGCTGGCACAGGTACTCATAATGTTTTTATTAGCCTGGTAGAAACAGTGGTGTTTTGGGCCACTGGGCTACTTTGTATTTATGATTTTCTAGGCTGAATAATGATCATAATGTACATGTAATCAGTCATTGAATTGACTAGCACAGGTGTCAGAACAGAACAGAACTTAATGGAAGGAAATGTTTCAGTCTCAGCAAATATTGCCTTAAACTCACAGCCTGTAAATTTTTACTGTGAGAACACAGACTGCTATAGAAACCTGGCAAATTAATCTTCTACTAAAATATTAAAATATAAAGATCAATAGGATGGAGATTAAATGTTAGTAACATTAGTAAGCATGTGAATGAAAATAATGTTGAGCTTAAATGAGTTGTTTTATTGTTTGATAGCATACACATAAAAACACTATCAAAATTAAACAATACCATTATGTTTACATGTGTGTGTACAGAGTCCTGTAATCTTTCTTCAGACATGCTAATAAGTCTTTTCAGATGCTGTAAGGAATTTCTTCAAAACTTTAATATATACAAAGACACATGTAATTTTTCAAAATTTTTTTCATTTTTTAAGAAGCAAAAAATTATTGGATTCATTACTTTGTCCTAAAAAAAATCAGATATTCTTAATAATTCTTTTTAATAACAATATTCTTAAATAAGACACAGAACATAATTAATTCAGCCATGAATTCTTGACTGGAAAACACAACTCTTGAAAGGGACACATAACCTTAAATTATACGATCCTGAAGTCTGAAGGTCAATCAGGCTATCTTAGCCCTTGCTCCCCTCATGCATCGCATGGAGTGTCTTAACCATGGTTGATTATGCTACAGGGCAGAAATTAGTTCTTTGTGGTAAATAACACAACTTTATTTAACTCTAGTCACACTATTCAGAAATTTAGGGACTCCAGGATTTAGGAAAATCTTTCCAGTTTTTATAACCAAGTTATTTTATTTCAATATAAACCATAACATGATTCGCTTACCCTAAAAAAAAAGAGCAACCCAACATAGTTCTGTACTGTCAAGGTATGCAGGACCCCTGCAGGGCCTTGAGCTGCAGAAGGCAAGGAATTAAGTAATCACACTTTTACTTCAGATAAAAAGTCTGTAGCAATGAAATAGAATCATTGGCCAATCAGATGCTGGGATAGAAATGGAAGGGTGATATAAGTTAGTTTTCAGAGACTTAATAGGGTATCTTTTCAGGAATGCTAATTTCAAGAGAGAGGAAGTTAAATCTTAGGTTGGAATCATTGCTTGAGCTTATAGTGAAAAAATAGGAAATATAATCTTTTCAAGTCATACACAAGGAGATGGTGGCTCTAATTACAAAAAAAAAATGCAGGAGGAATTTTAGCAGCCTTAGGGTATAAATACGGCTTAATTATTCATAGAAGAGCCTTGCTCATTCACTCTAAAAGAAAGGTGGTTAAAAAATCCGGAACTAAGAAAGGACTTTCCTTTGGTTTTTTCACCAAATTACAGGCCACATATTTTTTCCAACTTGGCATTAAGAAGTCAGCATGTTTCATACAATGCATGCAGGAAAAGGCATTTGGTAAGCTCCAGGCAATTTTAATTTTCTTTCAATTAAAACAAATAAGGATGAGATAAAAAATAGATGATCACTGCCTACTATAAAGTGCTTTCACGTCCAAATACTAGCTTGAGCAGAGATAGACTTTCAGTTTTGTTTTGTTTCTGACCTCAGATTCATTCTAGATGCAAAATAATGTCTAGAGAGCAAAGTAATGTCAGGATCACCTTGATCACCAGATAACATGACCTGTAAAAGAAATTACATAATTTCAGAAATTTCCTTTTAATTAGCCTTCATCATAATTCTTTAACATAATGTTATATATTGCATAGAAATTTGAAACTGATTCCATAAGATGTAGTGGGGAGGATCTAAAAGCATTGAGACTGCTATAAGACAGAAAGGAGAATCAGATTTGGTGAAATAAATACAAAGAACTTCTGGATTAATCTCAAAATTAGTTAAACATGCATGAAAATAGTATGGCCATCAGTAAATACTTATTGGTCTACTGAAATTAATATTTAGCTTGAAAAAATGATATAATTGTCATTAAAATTAAATTAGAATTGAAACCATTTCTAATTAAAATAATACTTCAATTAGATCATTAAGTATTGAAATATTATTTTCTACATGGAATCTATAGCTCTTTCTATTATTTCATTTAAAAGAAAAATGTTGAGTGGAAAGGTATAACTTAGTGGTAGGCATATGTTCAGTATGAAGAACCTCTGAGAGTTCATGATATGGCAAGAGAAGAATTTTACTTTCTTAGCATCCTTAGAATTTTCAGGCAACAAAGGAATAGCAGAAACAGTTTTGACAGGAAAGTAACAAATTCTATCTTTGTCATATATTTTCAAGATTTGATGGTGCTTTAAAAAAAAAAAAGTGTGGGCATGTGGTAATAGTTAGAATAAATAAATCTAATTTGTAGCCCATGACTAAATAGATGGAAATTCTGTGGAAGATTTTAAGAAAGTATGAATCTCTGACAGGCCAACACTCATTATAACATTCCTTGATTGATTTATTGTCACTAAGAATTCTAAACTTTTGATGTTTTTGTGTTTTCTAAACTCCTGAAGTATTTGTGTTTGCTAAACACTGAAATTTATGTTTGCAGAAACCTCATCTTATTCAGACAATAAATAATATGGAAACATAAACTAAATATCCCTGAAACTGGGAGACAAAAGACAAAGCTCACAGCCATGAATAGGAACAAGTGCAGGGTTTCCCCTCCCACCCAATGAACCCATCACTGACAACAATTTAGCGATTAATTTGTGCACATGCTATATAAGCAATCATAGCTTTTCACTGGGAAAGGTAGCCTACTGTTATAGCAAAACATCTTAAAATCTAGGAACTACTGGGATTAATATCTCTGATGATTTATTGTTCATAACAGCTTTTACTTCCAGTGCACTAGATTCAGATGCTCTTGTTGAAAGAGAAAAATTACTTAATAGACTTGCTTTAAAAACCTGATGAAAATCCATCTACCTAGCAAAATTGCCCTAAAGATGGTATGCTTTTGTGCATATTTAAATAATGATTTCACAGCAGTGGTAGAAATTCATCAGATCAGAACTGCAATGTATTAATAGGGCTGTGTGAAACAAGATTGAACAATAGCTCTAAGCAATTGCATTTTTCCCATGTTTACATGAACATTCCTTTTCCCCCCTCTCATTATTTTCAAAGAGAAAAACAAATTAACAGATGCAGGAATCTGAAATGTTTCCTGAAAAGATGTGAAAAACCTCTTCTGAAAATGACTTTTAGGATTCTGCTCACCCACTTAAGCCTTAGGAAATTAATCTGTGCCTCATCAATGTACAAGATGAGATATTTCTCATCCTTTTCAGAGCTGGATTTTAATCCATTCCTGCAAATCTTATGTTTAATGTTGTGTGCCTTCACCTACGAATCCACGAAAATTTATAGATTTGCATACATATGCACACTTTCTGGGAAGAAAAGAATACTACTATGATAAATAAGATTAAATTGGGGTTTTTTATTAAGTAAGTTTAATGTTTCCAGCATGTTTTGATTCCCCAGAAAGAATTCTTGAAGGTTTTTATACTTAGAAATGGTTACACTGAAATAATTTCTGAGAATACCCTGCTAAATTAAGAATCAGAAGGAAGAAAAATGCATATTGAACTGAAGCAGCAATACTTTGAAGCTCTCCTACATATGTTTTATCTCTCACTGTCATAAATCTTCATTTAAGTGACACAAAGGTTACAATACATACATTGGTCAGTTGCTCACTGTCTGGGCCTGGACTAGGGAAAAGGTACTCAAGATTTAAATAATATTAAAAACAGAATTACCCAAAGAAAAAGGTGAAAATGGTCCCAAGATACATGACAATATATCATGTTCATAATGGTACAATACTGAAACAGCTGGACTGTTCTTTAGAATAATGAACACAGAGCAATGTTGTGAGTAACAAAATACTTTTACTACCTGTGATTTAATTTTAATGTGTTTATTTCTTTAAATAATGCATCATTTTCCAACAGCAATATTTTTACTGGTTTTGAGTCATCTGTCAATAATCTGGTAACATATCTTTATATAGAACAGTAGTATTTGTTTTGACTTGCTTATTTTTTAATCTTAGAAACAATAAAAGGAATAATAACAGTAAGAAAAGGCAAAAAGAATAAATAGGCTTTTGCTTTCTTAGAGAAACTATGTAACTGTAAAATCCAAGAAACTCATTGCATTGTTCCCATGTGTTGCCCCCTTTGTTAACAACATTCTTAAGTCACTTTAAGAGCAGGTAACTCCGTACCTCACAAACTGTCTACTGACGTGTACTAGCAGCACCAAGATTCATTGCAAGTTTACAGTACCAGTTGTTTGAGCACTGCTTTGTACTGTTTTCTTGCATACAGCCTATGCAAAATTGTTTTTAATGAGACCATTGCTCTTTTGTGTGTGTGTGTGTGTCTGTTATACTCCTAATTCCTTTCTGCAGCGGTTCCAACATAATCAACTACTTCATTTACAGCACACTTTAAAAAAAACCCAACAAACTATACCTAGCCCAACACAGATTAAGTTTTTAGGGTTATTGTTACCACATGACATTTTTGTTATATACCTCAAATGGCCGAATTCTTGTTTGTATAATAAATGATAAGTATTACCTGTAAAGTTCAGGTGTACACATGGAATGTTTTTCCAAAGTCTGAGACGCCTACTACTGAAGGAAATGAAGAGGCACAATCAGACTATGCTTATCACAGTAGCTTGTTTAAATGACAGCGAGTCTTCTGTGGATCAGTCATATTCAGCATACATAAGCTGTGTGAAAAGTTTCCTGGTGGATGGCCAAGCAGAGGCTTAGAGAGCTATAACTTGTTTCTCAATGGTACACTTTGCATGGTAGATCTTCATGGAGAAACATGGAAAATGGATAACATTTCCCTTCAAGGAAAGAAAACTATTTAGCAGCATTCACTAAATTTCTAAAGCTTTCTTCTGGATGTTACAACCAAATTTTCAAACTATTAGTTACTCTGCCACTGCTGTCAGAATTGTGTGCATACCTCTTGTCATTTTGGCAGAGGAAAATTAACTCACATTTAAGAGGAATAATACATGAGGACAACACTGTCCACATGCAAATTTTTAATAGATTTATCACAGACAAATCTGTTCTTTTTGCTTTCTTCCAAATTTTCTGTATCTTGATATCTCCCCTTGTGATTTTTTCATGTCTAATCTACAAGAATAAAGAGTGTTCAACCTAGCGATTAAGATGTGCTTGATGAATTATTTTCCCGTGTGGCATTGTGTAGCTGAAAGAGAAATATGAAATAATAGGATGTCCTCCAGCAGAAGGAGAGCAAATTTTAAGAAAGCATTATCACAATGTCATCCCATACAAGTTATGAAGCTAACCTCAATACCCGTCTAACACGTTCCTTAAAATTATGGTTAGTAGTCTTATTAAACTTTTCAAATTATACCTTCTACTACTAAAAAAATCACTATACTGGACTTTTCAGGTTTTATTCAACTGTTTCACTTAGCCATAATGCAGATCTCTCTGTATATTTATTTTCTGAATTATCTGTCAACAATCTCATCGCTTTACACTAGTCTCAGTAAAGCCCCTTATCAGCCCAAGCTGCTGTTTTTCTGAGTCATTCTGAACTTTGTCTGTTCTCTTCTGTCTCTGTGCTGACTGGGTCCATTTTTTTATGTATGGTAAACTCCACCAAGACACTGAACATTATTTCTCCCAAGTTGCTGATCTGCAAAGTGAACAAAATCAGCCCAAGTTTTAATGCTTATACTACCATTTCACTCAAATTCTCTATCACAAACTTCTTGCATTATTATGGTCTCTAACGGCCATCTAGTTCTCTAACACGCTCAAGATTTTCAGCCCTTTTAGGATATCATTGTAATTATAGTTGTCCACTTGTCTTCTTTTGTTTCTGAGGTAAAGCTCTGACAGGACTATTTAGACAGAAAGAAATGTGGGAAAGAGAGAGAAAGTAATGGGAGACATCTAGGATTAGCAAGCATCTAATGTGTTAATGGTGTTTAAAGACCCATTGGAAAGAAATACAGTGAAGGACAAAGAAAATTTAGAGCCTTTATAGATCTTAGGCGAGAGAAAATTTTGTTTTGCTCCACCCAAGTAATTTGTACTGACTTTTTTTTTTTAATAAAATGATAGACAATACCAATTTTCAGACAAGTCTAGAGTAATATAATGGAAATAGCAGAAAAAAGAAGCTTGAAAATGAAGAATGTGACAATGTCTATTATTAATAAGAAAGAGGAATGTCTGAAATAGCAACAGAAAGCAAGAAAAGAAGCATTAAACTTGCAGTTATAGTCACATTTTTCTGAACAGTTTATCAACTGTTGATTGATGTTCTACCTAATCACTGCATTGAAGCCACCGTCCAAATAACCTTGGGTAGATTTGAAAGGTAAGATTGTGGGTGATGAGAACTCTGAAAAATCAGAACATTATATCAGCAAGTTTGTAAATGACACTAAGCTGGTTGATCTAAGTGTTGATCCGCTTGAGGGTAGGAAGGCTTTACAGAGGTATCTGGATAGTCTGGATCGATGGGCTGTGGCCAGTTTTATGAGGTTTAACAAGGCCAAGTGCCTGGTCCTGCCCTTGTGTAACAACAATCCTATGCAATGTTGCAGGCTTGGGGAAGAGTGACTGGAAAGCTGCTTGGCAGAAAAGGACTTGGGGGTACTGGTCGACAATCAACTGAATATGAGCCAGCAGTGTGCCCAGGTGGCCAGGAGGGCCAATAGCATCCTGGCTTGTATCAGAAATAGTGTGATTAGCAGGGGTAGGGAAGTCATCCTTCCCCTATACTTTGTGAGGCTGCATCTCAAATACTGTGTTTTGTTTTGGGCTCCTCATTACAAGAAGGACATTGAGGCACCAGAGTGTGTCCAGGTGTAGAGTCACTTCAGTTGTGCTGTACTCTTGTGTCACCTTTTTAGAGGAATACACTTTAATTCCTTTGAAGTATTTCACTGGTGTTCCCATGTTGGGTCCTATTGCTGCAGGAGCCCCTGGCTCCTCTCCATAAGACTTCAAGTGTGCTCCAGTGTGTGCAGCCCATCACAGAGCAACAGGCTGAGGGCTTTCACTAGCACCCTGTCCCTCTAACCTTGGCATGTTGTCCCATTGCTTGTCACAGGGTAAGCTTGATGTTATCTTCTTCCCCCTTCAAGTCTAATTTAAAGCTCTGTCAGTCAGCCCTGCTAGCTTGTGAGCAAAGACCCTCTTCCCCCTCTGAGAAAGATGAATCCCACCCAATGCCAGCAGGCCTGGTGCTGTGTAGACCATCCCATTATTGGAAAAACCCAAGCTCTGGCAGTGATGGAGCCATGTATGAAAAGATTAAGTCTGTCTGTTTCTTCCAATATTGCTGCCTGCAACTGAAAAGATAGAGCTAAAAATTACCTCTGCTCCAGATTCCCTTACCAATAATCCTAAGGCCCTGAAGTCTCATTTGATTGTCCTTGGGCTACGCATTGCAGCTTCATTACCACCCACATTGGGGTAATTGCCACCCACCAATGGGTAATAGTCTGAAGGCTGTGCCAGGCTAGGAATTTTCCTAATGATGCCCTTATCTTGGCCCCAGAGAGCAGCAGAATTCTCCAAAAGGTGGGTCTGTCTGGCATATTGGATCCTCTGTTCTCCTCAGAAGGGAGTCAGCTACAACTATAACCCTTCTTTTCTTACTTGGGGAGGTGGTCATGATACAGGCAGTAGACCTTTCTGAACTTGGCTACACCTCTGGTGTAGATGGACCATCATCCACATCATCAACTGACTGACCTTCCACATCCAGAGCCTCATACCTACTGTACAGAGGCACCTGGCAAGGTGAGGTAGACAGGGAGGGAGAACCTGCAGCCCCAAACATAGACTTGCTTCTATCACTCCTTCCCTTTAAGCTACTGCCTTCTACCTGGTGGGAGGAGGATACAGGATCCCCCAGTCTTGTGGGGTTTTTTGGTGGATGTTCCTGTTTCTGTTTCAGAGAGGGTAGAGCATGGTTCCACCACTCTATCTCTTTCTCAGACTCCCTGATGCTCCTTAACCTTTTAACTTCTTCTTGTAGCTCTTCCACCAGGCTGAGCAGATCATCTACTGGTCACACCTCACACAGGTGTTCTTGCTACTGTCATCAGTTACCAGTGAGGGGCTCTAGTAAACGCTGCAGCCTGAGACCTGGATGGCTGCATATTTTTGTGGGAGCTTTTTCTGGGTTGCCACACCTGTTTTGGTGAGCAGAAAGTTTTCTGCTGGGTGGATACCATAGCTAAGCACCAACTGAACTGATCTTTTGAGCTGTGATGACCTTCCTGCATGAAATGCTGCACTAAATGCCATGCCAGGCCCTGGCAGATGTGCCATGCCCTGTTTGCCTGCTCTGTTGGCAGCGCTTCAGGTTGTCCCTGGTGGCTAGGCCTCCCTCGGCAGCTTTGAACAGGTGTGGGGTTGGCTGCAGCTGCTCTGGCAATGCCCAGGCCTCATCAGCATCTCTTTCTCAAGCTGCCACCACCTGGTAGGTCTCTCCATTGCCCTGATGTTTGTTTGCCTACTGGGCTGCCTCTGGAACTGCTCACCTCAGTGTGACTGACTGATTTAATTACACTATTTCCATTTGATTCCCTAGCTGTCTTGAATGGAAAACTAAGACTGTCTTGTGTATTGAAGAGGTTGAAAAGAGACAACTTGAATTCAAAGGCTGCACTTCCTTGACCTTCTGAATTGCTCCTAACACTTGTTTCAGTAACATGATAGAGTAACAGCAGTTTGAATGTGTCATGGTGAGGTGTGTTAGTTATGGCTATGTACAAGAAGTACTGTTTGAAGTTAAATCTGATACTATCCAACAATGTTCCTCTGTCTGATGGCACCTTTCAAGCCATGCCATTGCACGGAATGGAAATAAGTACTCTATTCACCTATAATAACATATTAATACTAAAACGAAGAAACGTTGTTCCATAATCAAGGAGTGCACACTTCAGAGTTTGTAGTTTTTCTAATGTGGGAGTCCACAGAAGAAACATGAGCCTTTCAGGGAAGCCCTACATTATGTATGTTACAGCAACAGTGGACAATGAAAGTCATCTATCTGGATTTCTGCAAAGCCTTTGACATGGTCCCCCACAACATCCTTCTCTCTAAATTGGAGAGGTATGGATTTGATGGGTGGACTGTTTGGTGCATAAGGAACTGGCTGTATGGTCGCATCCAGAGGGTAGTGGTCAACGGATCGATGTCTGGATGGAGACCGGTGACGACTGGTGTCCCTCAGGGGTCCGTACTGGGACCGGGGCTGTTTTACGTTTTCATCAATGACTTAGACAGCGAGATCAAGTGCACCCTCAGCAAGTTTGCGGATGACACCAAACTGAGTGGTGCGGTTGACACACCAGGAGGACGGGATGTCATCCAGAGAGACCTGGACAGGCTGGAGAGGTGGGCCTGTGTGAACCTCATGAGGTCATGCACCTGGGTCGGGGTAACCCCCGGTATCAATACAGGTTGGGGGAAGAAAGGATCAAGAGCAGCCCTGCCGAGAGGGACCTGGGGTTACTGGTGGATGAAAAGCTGGCCATGAGCCAGCAATGTGCGCTGGCAGCCCGGAAGGCCAACCGTACTCTGGGCTGTATCAGGAGAAACGTGGCCAGCAGGTCGAGGGAGGTGATTCTGCCCCTCTACTCTGCTCTGCTGAGACCTCACCTAGAGTACTGCGTCCAGCTCTGGAGCCCTCAGCACAAGAAGGACATGGAACTGTTGGAGCGGGTCCAGAGGAGGGCTACAAAAATGATCTGAGGGCTGGAGCACCTCTCTTATGAGGACAGGCTGAGAGAGTTGGGATTGTTTAGCCTGGAGAAGAGAAGGCTGCGGGGAGACCTGATTGCGGCCTTTCAGTACTTAAAGGGGGCCTATAGGAAAGATGGGGACAATCTTCTTAGCAAGGCCTGCTGTGACAGGACAAGGGGTAATGGTTTTAAAGTCAAAGAGGGTAGATTCAGACTAGATATGAGGAAGACATTTTTTACAATGAGGGTGGTGAAACACTGGAACAGGTTGCCCAGAGAGGTGGTGGAGGCCCCATCCCTGGGAACATTCAAGACCAGGTTGGACGGGGCTCTGAGCCACCTGATCTAGTTAGTGGTGTCCCTACTCACTGCAGGGGGGTTGGGCTTCCAACCCAAACCATTCCACGATTCTATGACCTGAAGAGGCAGAAGCCATGCCTAACTAGAGGCAGGACTCCAAGCTTCCTCTCCGGCAGCTGCAGGCCATGGGAGCAGTGAGTTTTCTCACCTCAGGCAGGCCACACACCCTAGTGCCTCAGAAACCTTCTTGAGAACTGCCAGAACTCATTGCAGGGAACATGGGAGGACTGTTTAGGGGTGCTTGCATGCCCATCATTCTGGTCCCTCACCATGGAGCCTGCAAACACAGCTGACTGCTAGGTGAGATGGACCAGGAAGGATGCACCGGCTTCCCAAGCTGCTAATCCTGATTTAGGCAAAGCTCTCCCAGAACTTGTCTTAATTTTATCTGATGTTTATCAAGCCAAAGGTACTGTAAGTGAAATAATGCATATTCAGCTAGCCAACCATTTCCAAAGAAGGTCTGATACCTGAGGTAGGGTCCATTCACCTGCACTTGCACAAGAAACTTGTCTCAGCCCTGCAGAGAGGGTGCACTTGTTTCCTTATGAGGCATGTGTGTGTATATATATATAAAAATAAATCCAAAATCATGCTGGATTTTTGTCAGCATTAGTTTGCAGACTCCTGTTGCCCCTGCAAGGATGTTGTCTGGGGAATGACTCATTTCTAAGTTTCCTCCCTCTCCCAGAATAAGCATTACAAACCGCTTTCCCCAGGTGCCAGTTTACTGTTTTCAGACCATGAATCCTGTTCAATTTTTGGCCCACCTTTTTGTATTTTTATTATTCCATTGGTAAGGGAATGCCATACCTACTGATTATCGTGTGGAAATTTGACTTTATAATCCTTGAAATGTTTGGGTTTAATTATGATTAAAGATGCAGAGGAAGATGAAACTCCAGTCCCTTTGGCCATTCCTTGTGGCTTGATTCACTGCTGTTAATCACTACACGTTGTTTACAATTTCTCAGCCAATTTTCAATCAACAAGAAACTGCAAACTGCTCATATAAAAGCCAGTCTGAATGACTTCTGCAAGCGAGATTTCCTCAGATGCCCAGCCAAGCTCAGCTCTTATATAACCCAGCTGAGGCTGGCGGATTTATCCTAAGGATGAACTTGAACAAGTGAATCAAATCCCCAAGACTCTGACAAATCCCCGCAGTACGGCATCACTGGGAAGGGGATGGGCTGCCCAGCCTTGGCAGCACGCACATGTGTGCAGGCAGCTGCCTGTGCTGCCTGAGCTTTGTTAGTGGGGCCACTGCTGCTTGCTGCACCAGACTCAGCACCTCTTCTTCTTTTCGTCGCTCTCTGTCCCATCAGGCGGCTGCAGCGGGCACTGCTGGTGCTGCTGCCCCGCACCCTCACAGAGCCCACGGACGTTTGTGTTGCTGATGGCGTGGGAGAGGAGGGCAACGCATGCTTCCCTGCGTGCCCAGAATGCTGATTGCCTTCCCCACTCTGCCAAAAAAACCCCAACCCCCAAAGTAGATGCCCGCCTGTGGTAGAATCTGCTCTGATAAAACTAGCCGGGACTCTGCTGCTGCTCTCAAAGTTTCTCCCTACTCTCCCCACTGCCTATCCCAATATTTGATTTGCGACGGAGAGTAGGGGTACCATATCAATGTGACTTTTCACGATCATTCTTCATCTTGGAAGAT
>BOSO01022457.1:32053-52655 GCA_018403395.1 Gorsachius goisagi
CCTTCCAACCCAAAACATTCTATGATTATATGATTCTATATTCTAACTCCATCGTTACCACTCTCACTGTTTACAAGGTGCTTTCATTCCTAAGTATTGGGAGTCAGTGAAGAAACATTAACAAACAAAATTCCAACAGGAACCCCAAGCAGGCTGTGGTACTGGGGAGGCGGCTGAAGCGCAGAGAAAAGTTAAGATTATTTCTGATGGATTTAGGGGTTTGGTGTGGTTGGGTTTTTTTAATTAAATCGCTGTAATTCTGGGAATCAATCTTAAAAGATCAATATTAACCCCCAAGGCTGTGAAACCCATCCACAACCACTGGCTTCAGCTGGATTTCAGTTCAACAGTCGCTCCAGATTTCATGGCTATTTGTCACACTACAGATCACAGGCACAGAGGATCTACATTTCTGAAAACTTAGAACATGTTGCCCGACATCTAGCAGCTGGAATTCGGGGGTAATTTTGAAAAGCCAACCCTAGTCAACCTGCAAAAAGTCATTCAGGAATGCAGAGGCAGGCAGTGCTCACAGGCCATGCTCTGCGGCCCAGGGCACGAAAACACAGGCACAGAAATATGTGATGGGACCATGACTGCACGGGGTCTCCCACACAAACACCACGTCTGTGCTTCCACTTACCCGCAAATGCCTTTTTTAAAGCACTTTTATGACCAAGGTAAAGAAATGGGAACATGCACTGATGCTGTTGCTAACTCCTGTTGGGACATTTGCAAACATACATCTGTACTTGAAAAATACCTTGTTTACATTATAAAGAGCACTCCCTTAATGAAGCACTTTCTTAATATATCTCCTTGTACTGACGTGTTACTTTAAGCTCTCTCATTTCCTCACTTTAATTACTTTCTCTTAAGGAGCTTTGCTCACACGAATTATATAGGAGCCCTTGACTACAATATTAGTGAACTCAAAGTCAGTGGTTCATAGCGATGCTTTCTTTGGGTATGAAGCAGCATGTTAGCACCACTGCCGTTTGCAGCAACAGACGCACGCCGTCACCTCTACAGTGCTGGAAGAATTTTTCTATCCCTTCTTATCTCAGCTCCTCTCTTCCATTCAGCCGCCTTCTGCCCTCCCCTTCACCCTTCTGCTCTATGCTCAGCTGCTCTTCTGCTAAAGCATCTCTCTGCAGATCTCTTTTTTTCATGAAAACAATTATTCCTGGCAGCATCTTAAAGGTCTGTCTCTAAGTTAGGCACCTTCATGCGTCGTGGTGTAAGATGCAATGAGAAAAAGCAGCAAGATAAATATGATAATATAATTTCTTTCATTACGTTGCTGCTAGCATAACCATGAGCTGTCTGCTGCGGTATTATGCACTCGCATTGCTGGAAACTCAGCTTATGCGTGTGCCTGTGAGACCTAACCTGCACCTGTCCTCCTTCACATCCCTCGGTGTGGGAATTAATGGCAGAGTGTATGAGAGGAACCAGGCAAAACTGAGGCTCTGTGGGACCTGGCACTGAGCTGCACCGAAACTGTGAGGCACCGCTGCTCCTGCAATGTCAGCGCCTTCAGCCCAAGGCCTGCTGGGCTGCAGCACCTCCTCCCTTCCCGCATTTTTTTATTCTGCCCCAATGAACTCATTCTCACTTGGGGGGGGGGCAGTGGAGAAGGAGAAGACCCAGAGAGGACCTCCTGCTCTCCTGGCTCTGTAGGAGCAAGCCTTGTTATCCCCAGCAGTGCGCCGGGGCAAAGCAGAGCTGCTGGGCAGAGAAGACCTGTAGGTTTGAAGGTCCCAAGGATGAAGAGGACAGTGGATGAAGCATGCTGTGGCGGTGATGCTGCAGCCTTTGGGTAAGGGTTGATGGAGCAAGGTAGTCCCAGCATCTCCAAAACCATCTTGCATTGCATCTTCTGTCCCAGAGTTAGGCAGAAGCACATAGCAGCAAGAAATGGGCTGGAAGAGGGGAGAGAAGGGAGAACAGGAGAGATCCCTGACACTTCTCCACACATGCCTGCCACCTTATTAAACCTCTTTGTACAAATGCTTTCATCTAATTGAGGAACTTGTTGGTATGAGAGTACCTTCCTCTTTTTCTCCTGTTTCTTTTTTTTTCTCTTTCTCCTCACATCACTATCATTAAGGACCTGAAGGCTTTCTAACTCTTGTGGGTACAAATCCCCCCAACTGGTACAACCAGTGGATTCTCCTCCAGCTGAGGAACTCCACCTGCTGCATTGTCTCACAAAGGTGCCCTTCCTAGGATGCATTTCACATACACAGCATCTCACTGTTCTGTAAACACCACTGCATTAAAAAAAAAAAAAAAGACGAGGGGAAAAGGCTGAGAGAGGTATATAAGGGTATATATAATTACTGAGAGGTATCATCTACCAAGGAGCACTGATAAGAGGGAACAGCAGGAGTACCAGACTCAGATTATGACCCTCACTACACTGGAGTGTAGTGATTTTTGATTTTTTTTCCAGATGATTTTTTTTCTGTTTGGTCTAGTTCAACAGGTTAAACCATTTCAATGTGGAGCAAACTATTCTCCCAAGTTATATGATCCTCTCTGCCAAATTCAAAAAACTAAGAAAATGAGGAAAAAAGATCCTCATCAAAGTGTTCACTGATGTGGCAAAAGCATTTTTTAAAAATAAATAAAACCAGCAGTTCAGTGGAGGATTATTTATTATCTCTATCATTCACCCTCCTACTGGTGCTGTCACCAAGTGCAAATACAGGTAGGTATATAAGAGGAAATTGGCTCCCATTTTATGATGGGGTAACAGCCATTAAAGTTTCTCAGTGATGTTTTAATACACAAAATACTCAGGCTTCTGTTTCACCAGTTATAATGCCACAAAGCTGTCATTAATATATTCCAACTGTGTATTTGCAAAGGTATAACTAAGGCAGAGAAATGTATTTAACTCACACAAAATCTGGACAGAGCATTTTCATTCGTACCAGTAGTTAATTAAATATAAATCAAGCCATTAAAAGAACTGCCAGCCCATTCTACCCTGGCCATGTTCTGTTCCTTTTTAAATATTTGAAAGGCAACATGCTCCTTAAAAGACTTTTTTTTTTTTTTTAGATATAAAAGCCAAACTCTAATTCCTTTGCTGTCTTGACATGGTGATGACAGCTCCATAAACCTGTGTAATTATAGAAAACTGAGTTCTGATGTTCGATCCTGAGCATAGCGTTGCAAAGAAATATTGTGGAACAACTTTTGAAAGCTCACTTGCAGTGGCTTGGTGAACACACATTTATCATGCTGTTGCTTCACAAGCCACCAAAGATCAAACTCGAGGTTATTCCCCAGGGCTGTCGCTCAGAGGGGGAGTCCAGACCACCCCCTTGTTGAAGGAGCCTGCCGGCTGCACACTCACATAGGCAATGGCACGTGGAAACCCTCTCCGGCAAATCCGGGTTTATAGCCTGTGCGCTTCCACGGCCATCAGCAAACAGGTTGGGGCCGCAATACGCGGTAAGGGCTGGCGAAGTACCCCTCTGTTGGGGTATTAACACTGTCGGATGCATGCCAGTAAACACAGGCAAGCGCATTAAATGTGAGTTGATCTCCAATTTGGGCAAACCGCTGTTTTGATCAAAACGAAATTCATATGAAGAATTTACTGCTCTAAAGATGTATAAAATGATAGCCTTTTTCCCACAGTGTTTAAGAAAATCTAATTTCTTTTAACACAAGGAATCAGGGAGTTAATTGAACCCATCCTTCACTCCACAGTGAAAGTTGTAGCAGACCTTAATGTTAAATAAATGTACTGAGAATTGCCAATCTTTGATTTTCGACAGCTTTCCTCTTGTAATTGAATTGTGTCCTAAGGTAATCAGGTTACTTTTTGCCTCTTACTGAGATTTTAAGGACAACAAACACCCTTTCAATAGCAGGGTTACAGTGCTGGATCCTTTTCACTCACAGAATTAGGCAAAATCCTGTTTTGGCTGACAGCAATGGGGTGCCTAACCCTCCTCCTCCTCCTCCTTCTCCGCATGCCGAGAGCACTGCCAGGGCCGTGCCAGTGCTGCCTGCACTGTTATTTCTGGAATCTGTCCTCAGAAAGTGGAGAAAGCTGGAGAAAGTCAATTCCACCCAACTCTCCTTCCGAGACATCTTCTGAAGTGTGCAGCGTTGAGGAGATGGACGAGAGCCACCGCGGTGCCAAAATATTACAGACTGACCAGCTAAGTGGATATGAAAGATCCCTGCCAGGAGATTTAGATCATCAGAGACTGCCCTAAAATGAACTTGTGAGCACTTTCTGCAGTACTTTAATACTAAAAGGATTTATACATTTATTTAAAAAAAATCCTTCTGCTTGAAAAATCCCCAGTGCCTTAGCGACTGCATGTCAAGAAACCGTCCTCCAGCTCCGAGGTCTCAGCCTCACTGCTGAGAAAGGAGATTTGCAGGAACCCAGAGTCAGTAATCCCAGCACAAAATGGGGTTGTTTTGCTTTTTTCCATAGGAACAACAAGGGGAGAAAGAAGCAGTATTTGAGGAGGAGAGGAAGAGTACTGGAAAGCAGCAATAAGTGCCATTTTAGGCAGAATCCAAAGGAATAAATAACATAAACACTAAGCAGATTACCTACATTGGTGGAGGTAGATGAGGTATGTTTGTAGGAACACAGTAAATGGAATATGCCATCATACAAACGCTTTTTCCTCAGATGTTAAAAATAGTGAATATTAGTACAGTCTCTTCATGGCAACAGGAACCGCGTATGCTCAGCGTTTCTGACAATCCAACAGACATACAGAACCCTGAACCAGTACAGAGCTTTTCCATCACACTTTTCCACTCCATCTGCCCTTTCTTCTCCCACCACAGATATTCAGTGAGGCATTTTGTGGCACAGAAAATAGCCCAAACTTCCCCCTAGCAGAGACCAGGCTTTCTGAACAAACCCCTCCTTTGACCCAATCTCGCGGTCCCCATCCCTGGTGCTGCCAGCTCCTGCATTGCTACCAGTTTGCAAACAGACGGGGGGTTGCAGGGGGGCTATAGCCACTGCAGCCATTTTATATTAAATCTTGAAGTTGCCTGCAGACCATCCCTTGAACCTTATGAATATAATCACACTCCTACAGAATACAGTGGCTTCTAAATTATTCAGTGGGTTTCCAGGTAAACGCCTGCACCCTGGGTTGTGTGAGCACTGCTACGTGCCATGCTGTGGTTATAGCAGTGCTGGGGCTTGAGCAGGGGCTCCTCATCGACCACTCCCTGACACGCACCATTCCTCCAAAACACCACTGATCAAGCAAGGATATACTATTTTTATTTTTTTTTAGCTAAAAGGTACATGAATCCCTTGCTCCACTGGTTATGGGTTATGGCTATTCCTATTTCTCAGCTAGCCGTCATGTCTTCGTCATGAGCTTCACCACACTCAGCTTCCTTGCGTCGGCCACTGCTCAGGTCGTCCTTGTGTCAGTCATGGGCAGTCCGGGTTTGGGGCTGAATGCACCACTTCTCTGCAGACACAGTTCACATGAATCACATTTTTAAAAGGCATCAGAAATTCCAGAGAAACCAACAAGGTCTCGGCTTCAACCAAGAATTCCTGTTTTAATAGAGATTGAACAAAACTTTCTTCTCTCAGAGGCCAGTAGCAGACACAACAGTAAAAAAAATCTAACTCTGTCAAGGAAAGAAAAGTCACCGGGTCCAGACCTGCACCCCTGAAGAGGCACCAGGCACAAGACCGACCACCATAAAATTGTGATAAGGCCCAGTGTCTCCTTCAAAACTGTGTTTTACATGAGCAGGGAAAAAAAATACAGTATAGTTTGTGAGGAAGGGATGGGGCAAAGAAAAACAAACTGGTAAAATAAGGTTTTAAAGAAGAGAAGAAGGTGGCAGCTTCCGTTGTCACTTCAAAGCTTCTCTGTGAGCCTATTCCCTTATCTGATGTAAAAGACATCTGAAAAGAGTCCAAAAGTTTCCACAAAGATCCCTACCAACCTAATTCTTGCCTAGCTGCAGAATCAGTTTAAAGCTTCTTTTGGTCTGTTCATTTCCCTGAAGTAGATCCAGATTAAAAGCAATCCCTCCAAAGAAAAAGAAAACCCAAGCACCTATTAAATCTATTCCCTCTGATAAATCTCCGTATCTGTATCGGGTGTCTTCACCTTCTATAATCCCCGTACTTCAGCCTGCCATTCAGTAATTTTTTTTAAAATCGTAACTTCCTAAGAGATTAAATGAAGATTTATCCTTTGGCCTATATTCTTCTTTGCAGAAATGATAAGTTTCTGATGCTCTCTTGAGGGTGAACAGAGGTCAAAGCAATCCCAACTGATCCTGTGCACATTTAACGCCTACAAAGAATTTTCTCTAATATTTGCTAACTGTACGCACTGGTACCCTGCGTACGTCACCAGAAGAAAAGCTACCTAAGGCTTTAAATCTATCGCACCAGCCAGGCTTACCTCCCTGCACAAGATGGTCCCAGTGATGTGCGGGGCGGCAGGTAACCAGCAGCATGCCGTACCCGACCCGCCCGGGGACCGTCCGAGCAGGGCTGCCGCCCTTGCCCTTGCTTAGCACCTAGTGGTAATCTACCGTGCTATAAAAACTCCCCAGCTCATTCTGCAGAGACATTTTTACCTAGTCTGTTAGCTGGGTAAATCTTCTAGAAATCTAAACCTAATCTTCTAAAAAAATGGCCGTTGCCAAGTTGGTAATAACTTGGGACAGATATTTAACTGCAAACGACATTGTAGAAATTAAATGATGTGTGCACCTTTAAAAATTCCTGATTCTTCCATGCTACATATTCTTATATTTATTATTCTGACATTTGAATGTGATACTTGATTCTTTGAAGTTGCCTGGACAAAACCAATGTCAGAATAGTTCAGCTCAATGCTCTTTTCTCACAAATAAATAATATTTAGATATTTGCCACTTCATTCACCCAGTGGATCCAGGGGACTGTAAACAACAAATTATTTTAGAACACTGCATGGTTGCTATTATTTTGTCTCATCAGTCCTCATACCAATTAAATTGTCCTTATCCCAGCCAGCAAGCTTTAAAAACTTGGTCTGCTGTATACCAAAAAATAGAGAGATTTTTTTAATTAGCCATGACATACCCAGCAGTGTCTGTCTGCTGGCGTGGAGGAAGCTGCCTAACAACAATGCAAAAAAATCCTCCAATAAGCCCTAGTGGATCACAAAGAGTCTGTTAGAAATGGTAATCTCTCTCAGAGAAAAGTAGAGATGGTTTCAATTAAGGACGGCAATTCTCAACTTGTTATTTATATGCAGTGAATTAAAATATCATTCATAAAGTATAAATACAATGTGAAAAGGCCATGCATAAATACTTGAAGCTTTAATTCGCAGTGCATAATTTGCCATTCACATCTGTAATCCTTTTGTTTTGCTTAACGGCAAAAGCATTCCAGCTAGGTCAGACCTACACTGGAGTTTATATAAGGTAGAAATCTCAGCACATAGGGCTGGAATGGGCTCAAGGAGTCGTTTAGTCCATCTCTAAGCACCGAGTCAGGCTAAATTATGTATCAACCATTCCTGATCAATAACACTTTACCTGTTTCCCAAAACCTCCAACCCCAAAAGGTAGACAACCTCCCTTGGCACTCTGCTCAGTTGCCTGGCTCTCCCAACAATTAGCAAATGTTGGGGAATCTCTAACCTAAACCTCCCTTGCTCCAGTCCTGCTTGTCATGCAGCAGACATAAAGAACAATATACATTTTTTTAGCAATTTCTGACGTACTTGAAAATGGTTATCATGTGTCAGTCTTCTGTTGAGTAAATAACTCCAGCTTTTCTCAGGCTTTCCTTATATAGCTTATACATCTTTACTGAATTGATTCCTATTTTTTTGGATTACTTCTCCAACTCTGTACACTCCCTCTTGCCTTGCATATTGAATAAACACATCTTCTCAGCCCAAGTCAGCAGTGATAGCTCTAGGTCTGCATCCATCACTTCTCCAGGCATTGCAGGACCCAGATGACCTTTCTCTTTCCTTTCCAGTCCTCCTCTGGGTTCACCTCCCTTTTGATGCTGGTGCTGTTCATGTCACTGATCAGTCACCACCACTGGCCTTGCTACGGAAAACTACATCAGAAGAAAACCAGAAGCTAGAAAAGGCCAGAGGTGCCCCTGTGGAGTTGACCCTCCCCTTGTGCCGAGAGCCCATTTCACCCCAGTGAAGGGCAAATGTGGGGCTGGAGGCAACAAGCATTATGGTTGGCTTTACATCCACTCCAGCCAGTTTATCCTCTGGATAGCGGGCACTGTTGCTTTGCTGATGGACCCCTGAGGTCCAGATGGGACACGACTCTCCCACCTCAGCCCAACATAAAGCACCAGGAGACCATGATGGCCCTTGGCCACCCTTGGCAGTGACAGCTGTGAGCAGGAGCACCCAAAAGCCTGTGTAGATCATAAGCGAAAATGCACCATCTCTCTTTCAAATTAATTTTGCTTTCCCCCAAGGACTAACTCATTAAAGAATCACAATTGAACACCTCTAGGGATTGCACCCTGGCAAAACAAAGTCCCTATTCCCTTCTCAGGAACAACGAATCACTTTTTTTTGATGAAACAATACGAGGATTCAGAGTCATCCAGTGCATTAGCATAAACATTTCTCCAAGTTTGGCAGAACTACAAGCGATGAGGAAAAGAGTCCAAGAAAGGAATTAATAATAGATAACCTCAGCACCTGGGGTCAAGACACTGGGAAAATATTCCCTGCACTACACAAGCTGTGAAACCCAGTCTTTTGGAATATACACTTCCAAATTCAGAATGAAATGCCAAAGAGCAACTTTAACGCTCTTGGCCAGATGTTTGCATTTTGTTGATATGTTTAAAAATCACCTGATGACAGTTAATTCAGCGCTTTGAAGGGGGGTATCACTATGTAAAATCTTGCTATGGGTATAATAATGAATGGACTTCACAGTTGCGTTTGCTAAACCAGGGTCCTTCTAGCTCCTACACAGCATGTGCAGAGCTACTCTGCAGCTACAAAGTCTGCGTTATCACATGAGAAATTAACTTTCTTGTATACATCCTAATTTATCAGGGGATCTTCCAAAACATGTAGAATACATGAATATATATATTTTTGGTCACATTAGGCAGTCAGTTTTCACAAAAAAAAAAAAAAATCCACTAGAACAGTTATTTTTCATCACTTTTCCTTTTTAATTATTAATGTGACTGATTTCTTACCTTATTAGTTTTTATTCCTTTGCTGTCCTTGGTGGGAGTGGAGTTTTGACTGTGGCATGCTCTAGAAGCAACAAGAAAAAGCGACCATTCTCAAAGGTTTCAGTCCAACCCTCTGCAACTCACACTCATCAACCAAGGCTGAACCTTTAAATTTGACTACAAAAGGCAAAACTTTCCTACCCGTCCCTCTCATTTCTCCCTTTGAGTTGGCTATGCCTTGGTGTGTTAACTTTCAGCCTGTTCCTGCTAGCTTCTTTGTATTAACCAAAGTCGGTATTTTTGGTTTTTAAGACAGCTTAAGCAATGGGTTGCAGACACAGCCCTTGTGTCTGCAGATTTATTATGGCAAGGGGAAGCTGTATACTCTGGGGCATTCCTTTTGTTGCTGGCAACATAATAACATTTGCTTAATTGTGTTTTATTAATGCTAATATACCCAGAGGCTCAGACTTTGCCCGCACATTTTTGTAAATTGAATTAAAGGAAAAATGAATCAGAGTTAAAAGACAGCTGATTAATTTTATTCACTTGCTTAAGGGGGTTTAAGCCAAATGGTTTCCACATCTATTTTTCTTTAGAGAACAGACTTTATAGCCACAGGGCTAAGAGAAACTTGTCAGTAAGCCATTTTCATTGCCATGTGTCAAGGAGAGCTATTTAAAGCATTAAAAGGAGTGGACATTAGGGAGAGGTACTCACCCCCTGCTCTGTACAAGTGGCAAGGTTATACAGACACAGGCCCTCCTGCCCACTGCTGAGATCAGAGGGTTTTCATAAAGCATTTTTTAACGAAGCTTTCAGAACACCCCCTGGAGCCTGCTGCTCGAGACAGGCAAGGACACGGGCACAGCACAGACCCACTAAAAAGGGACATTTCAATCCACAGAAAATCCACCTTATTAGCAGGTCTGCCTCAACACATACTGTCATTTAAAGGCCTTTATTGCCCTATTTAATAGGTTTTCAGCTAGTCACAGTAGAAACCAGTTCTTGAGACAGATTTCTCATTTGGAAATAAACACAATTTGTTAGGGAAGCCTCCACTGGATGTGTATTTATGCAAAGCTTGGGCTGAAATATCAGCAGGGCTGTTCAGTCGGAAACCCACTCTATTTACCAGTTACTGAGAAGGGTCTGGTCTGAAGAGACTGTACACAAATGTGTCAGGCATTTCTGGCAACCCTCCTTTGAATGATTTCTTCATGACTTCTTATTCCAAACTGGAAAGTCAGAAAAGATAGCAAGGCAAAAATGTCAGAGAAAGAAGGATGTTTAAAATGTATGCAAAAGTGGATGGCTTGAGCCCCTCCGCATAAGCAGAAGGTGCAGCAGAGGTCCCTCATCATGACTGGGACATCTGAATGTTTTTCCATCTTTTGTCAGCGAGGGAATTGGGAGGGAAAAAGCCTAATCCATAAGGGAAGGATTTCCACTCTGCCAGGTCCCATCGCCATGAGATGGGCTGGAGAAGGCTCCCAGCCAGTATAGACCATCTCCACCTACATGGGCATGGCCATTGATCTCTGTAAGTACCACTCCAGTCACCTTGCACTTTCCCTCCTGGTTAATCCTGGCACATCAGATGGCTCCCACCTCCTCTTCCCACAGCTAATGACACATGGGTGATGAAAATGACCGAAGAGGAGGAAATGTAGAATTTCTGAGAGTAAAGGAAATTATTATTAGGCTCTCCAAATAACCTGTGAGCTTCTTTGCAGGCTTTTTCACGTCCTGTGTTCCAGACAAACAAGACATATGTACCACCAGGTCTAGCACGTTGCATGGACTTGGCAAATACTGTATTGCATCCCAGCCCTTGAGACACTTCTGTGTGCCGCAGGCCTAATGAGCAGAGCTGCCCACCAAGTCAACAGCCACGTCAAAATGTGGGAAATTTATGGCATGGCTCTACAGCTAAGGGTGGAAAGATCCTCCCTTTTGGTCTCCTTCATGCATGTGTCACCAACACAACATCCTGCTGGTGTTTTTCACACCACATGGAGATTCATGGCATCTGCAAAGCCCCCAAATAAGGCCTCTGGCCACTAGTAGGACATGGGCACCATCCTGGACATCCACACGATACCATGGGCATCTCACACATCCAGGAGTATATGATGTTAGCCAAACTGCAGCCCAGGGCACTTAATTTTGGGGCCCCGCAAGCTTTGCCTCCTATCTTTCACTGTTGTATCTCTATTGCAAAGACAATGTTCAACTCCATATTGCTAAATGAGAGTGGTCTTCACCAGCACAAGCAAGGGTTGGGGTTATTTGACAAAACTGTTTTTCAGGGGTGCTCTGACATTTCCTCAGAGCTTTATTTTCCCTTCGTTGTGAAGAAAACAAATTAAAATGCAGGAACAACGGGATCTGAAGGAATGAAAAATGCAGCTGCCACCCACGTTCCTGTCCTTGAAGGATGGAAAACCCTCAGAGCCCGTTGCTGCCGCATGAGGAGCAGGCCTTGTCCCACCTGCCTCTCAGCCTGCTGCCCTCAGCAGGATGGACACCTCTCAGTGGCCAGCCTGTATTTACAGGGCTCTGAACACCCACAGAAATGTGTGAGATTTGAGGGTGGCTGGTGCATCCACGTGCTTCTCCCAGGAAGCACAAATGCTTTTCAGTATTCTTCCATGCTCCAGGCTGGGGGAGGCAGGGATGGGAGGGGAGGAGGAGTGCTCTGCAGAGGTCTCCTCCCTTCAGTAATTTACTTTATGCCCATTGTCACTGATGCAGGTGTTTTCCTCCATAATATACAATGCAGAATAAAGACTAACGAGAATAAAAATCCCATTTTCAAGACTACAGCGGAGGCAGTCGCTTTGCAGAGAGCTCTCTGCACCGTGAAAGAGACAGCTCTGGGCAAGCCAGGCTACCCTCCGGGGCTCCTAGCCAGTGGGCCACGTGGAGCCAGGCTGTAAGTAGAGACTGCTCCTTTGATCTCGGTGAGGGATGATCTTCCTTGCACTCCAGCTGAGCTCCATAGTGCCCAAATCCCTGTAGGAGCCCACCAGCAGCCTGGGAGAACTTCCCAGGCCCCACTGGAGACCCCTGAAGATGCGTTCACAGGCAGGGGGGCCTCACTTCTGAACTTGCTCTGTCAGAAAGAAAGAACTAGCTGTCATTTAAAAATAGAAATAAAGTTTCTATGAGGCCCGAGCGCACATTGCCTGTTTGCTTGTTTAAATTACTTCCAGCTGACAAGGCAGTGCCCCCCGACAGCTCTTGAGTAATAGGAACTTTGTGCTGAGAAGGCCGTGCGAGCTTTGGCAGTGTTCAAAAAGAAGCTCTAAAACTAACACAGATATGCTGTCTCGTAGGAACAGCCTGAGGTGCTCATTTTGCAAAGCAAAAAATGTGTCATGACAGAGCTACCGTATTCTGCATACTTACAATACTAATGCTGCTCAAAGAAAGCACAAAGCATATGCACATGTACAAGGAGCCCAACTCGCCAAGCACCACCGTACTCTTCATCGGATCACACTGGAGCAGCCAGTTGCAGTCTTTGGAAGGGACTATCCCATACATTAGAGGCGTTGCCTACAGCAAAGGCTGGCAAAATCGAAACAATGAGCGAAATGATTGCCTCCTTAAACTGACATTAACTGAACTGCAATCTTGGCAGTGAGTCTTCCAGCCTCACAAGACCACACCGTTTGCAGTTGAGTGCTGTCGAGCTCTGATCCAGAGACACCTTGCTCACCCAGTACCTTCAGACCAACGTGTTGTTGCAGCATTAGAAGAACATGAGAAATAGTGCAAGATCCAGCTTTAGAGGTACATGTCTCTGCAACATCTCTGTCTTTAATAAAACTCCATGAATCGGTCCTTGGGGCCCACAACAACTACAAAAGGACTACAGGTTTCCTTCAGCTAATGTACCAAGGTGTACATGTGATCTGGGAGATTATACTGTAACCTCAGAATCATAGAATAGAATCATAGAATCGCTTAGGTTGGAAAAGACCTTTAAGATCATCAAGTACAACCATTAACCTAACACTGGCATTAACCTTCATCTGCACATCACATCAATAATCGACCATGACATGTGATCTCACAAATTCCCTGGGAGAAACATTCAGTCTACACTGGAAAGCACCTCATCCGCTTTTGATATTGTAAGCCAATAATATTCTGAAAATACATTTTACACAGTTATTTTTAAGGCTAAACTTTAAAAATTAGATTTTACTTATATCAACAATCCCTAGGCTCTAGTAAAATATTAGCATTCTTACTAAGAAACTGGGTACATACTTACTTTAACAGGGCAGTTATGACAGTTACTAAAATGAAATATGACTAGAATTACTGATAAAACATATTTAGATGTTCAAAATTTTGCAGGTTGAAGAGAACTTCTTGATATTGTTACAAATAAGCCACTGATTTTATTGACTGCAGCACATTTTGACAGCTTTCATCCACAAACTGGTAAGAAGGAGTTTCAGAGGTCAGGAACAGTTCTCGCTGTGGTGCTAAATGTCAGAGAGAGTCTAGTCCATGCTTGTCATGGGAAAACTTACCTTCAGAAGTGACACCGCACATTATTCGCTTCCACACTGACCCATGCTGGGTGTTAGAGGAAAACTTCTCACTCTGAAATACCCTTGACCTTGTACAAAAGCAGTGGGCAACATGAAATTAGACTAGTTCTTCCACCTGGGCTTCACCAATCTCTTGGATACAAAATCCGATGTTGCCACCTTCCCTGAAAATCACACTTAGCAGTAGATTGATGTTACGGGAAAGTAAAGAATTAATTTACCTATTTCAGTCTGCAGATTGACAAAACATTTCCTAGGGTTAGAGACGTGTATTCAGCTCCCAGATTTCCTTCTTGTTTTCCCCAAAAACTACGCAGATTTCAGTCTTTAGGCAAGACCCTCATCTTAGAGTGACCATGTGGCTTCAGGACACATCCTGACATACCAGTTTTCTTCCTGGGTTTCTGGCCAGGTCCAAGCCTTTCCCACTCCCCTGAGAATTCCCTGTGATGCAACAACAACTCAACACACCATCAGAATTACCTAGCTTAAATTCTTCTTTCCAGTGTTACTGGCAGCCTCCACCTATCTTCAAATGATACTCTCACTTGAGCATGCCAAGATGGAGCCACTGCCTGGCCAGAAAATAGAAATTTCTAATAATTGTTCCAATACTTCACTTTAAACTAGTTGTCCATCCACTGCAAGGAAACACTCTCTGCCCTCTGTCACACTTGGGTTCAAAATTCTGTGGGTGTGTTGTTTTGTGTTTTGGCCCTGTTACATTTCATCCAGCCGTAAGCATGGGCAATTGCAGTTCACACAAAAACAGGCAGAAGAATGATGCTGATGGTTCGTTACCAGTAAGAGAAGGTGCCCAGGCAGGCTGCTGGCCAAAGAGCATGGAGTGGGGAGCACAGGCTGGAGAAACAGCCCCTACTCCTGCTGCTGGGGGCTGCACGAGTGAACGTCGTCACCTTCTCTCATGTCAGCAGACGCAAAGGATTGCTGCTCAACATCGCACAGCTGAGGTAGGGTGCAGCTGGGACCAGAGGCCAGACCTCCCATCAATGCCTTGTCTACTCTACCAACCTGTTTCACATCATGGGCCAACCAAATGCTTACTGCTCTCTGCGCTTACTGGCCCGCCGTATGCTTTGGCACTCAGAAGAGCTTATTGAAGACAAAACTGCATTATATATCTGCCAGTCATAAAGAACAACATTGTGAGATGTTTAGTATCTGTAATTTGTACTACATTCAGCTGGACCCATGGAAGTTCAGCATCTCCCTTTAAGGATGTGATAAACCATTAAATACATACTTAAATAGAGAAACCCAATGTGTTAACTGGTGTCCCAGCTGGTGATGTCCCACTTATCGCAGATGATGTTCTGAATATATTGCCCTGTTTTAGCACTGTAACATTAATCTGATGCAGCATATTCCATGGGAAGTGGGAATTCGGGCCTTTAATCAAATCAGAGTGCTTTTTCCAAATATTATCTGAAAAAAACCCTGATTTTGTTGTAAGGACAGGAACTGCAAGAAGAAAGCATTTTCATCCATGGCTTGTTTACATACAGGATTTTCTCCATGAGTTGTGCTCAGGTAAAAAAAAAATCCATGCTCCATGTAGTAACCATTGTGTAAAATATAGGGTTTCTTGAATGGATTCTTAAAGATAGGTATAAAAGCACAGATGAAGACAACTAACACCACAGCTCTGTGACATGAGGCCATTCACGCCAGCAGGGCACCAATCGCTTCCAAGAGCCATCATCATTAACTATTTCGTTAACGGTCACCAGATTAAAACACAAATGGAGCGAGGTATCATTTTGATGTCAAAAATAGATTATGTTTGAGAGGGAGAACTACAGTGTGTTCTCAGATGCTTGGAGCTGAAAATCCAGAAAGGAGACACAGATGTGGGGAGCGTCTGATTCAAAGGAAGGGTAATGTTTTCCACTGCACCTCCAGCTCTGTCCCACTGGAGTTGTCAGTAGAGGCTTGGCCTGTCCCACCAGCAGGGTGGATGGGGTTCTCAAACTTCATACACGACAGAAAAGCAAGACTCCAGCCTGTGAAGAGGTTTGAGCCCATAAGAACAAACAACCACTGCTGCACATGTGCATGCCAACATGAAAGAGTAGATGTTGATGGAGCAACATCATTTACATAGACAAGGCCGTAGGCAGGCAGCCCATCACACCAAGGGTTTGATCTGGCCCAGCTGGTGAGAGGGGAACACACAGCGGACAGGCTCTGGGAAGCCCAGCAGTATGCGTATTCTGATATCCTGAACTGCAAGCAGCATCCTGAGCGCAGGGAATTTGAGAAGGTGTTCCTGCTCCTCTTCCCAGCTTAAATCACCTCTGTATATACCACTGCACAGTACCAGTGTGTCACCAAGTGCCACTTCAGCCAGGGTTAAAGCCTGGACCATGAAAGAGAGTTTATTTCTCACTACACACTAAATTTCTGCAGTTAAAACCTTACGGGACAATTTATAGGTCTTTGGCTCCAAGAACAGCTGCAGATTTGATATATACATAAAGCCTTCCCGATTGTAGCACTCTGATTCCTATGAACTCCTGCCCATCATTAAGGAACAGAAAACCCCCAGACTACAGTTTTCACAACTCTTTGTTGATTTAATAGGAGAAAGGAAGCAGAGCCTTAGGAAGCAGAGCTGAATGATGGAGTGACACTTATATGGGTTAACAAGAAAGTCACCCTAAGGAGAAGCACAATAAGCTATTGAATGCATTGCCATTCGCTCCTTCCCATCATCTTTCAGTTCCAATCAAGTGTCGCCCAGAAGAGAGCATCCGTAACATTCATAGTCTAAACGTGGTCGTTCAGCCCATGCATCAAATCGATTCTGTTATACAGAAGAGAAAGGAATGGCCACCAGGCAGGCTTCCCGCTGGGGTACAAATGGAGCTGGGCTCCAGCCTGACTTGACTCAGTGTCAGAAGGCCAGCAGAGAGGCAGCACATCACCGCTCCATTCAGAGACTCCCCCCATCCCTGCTCTGAGGGAGCAACCCTGGCAGTCAGGCAAGAGGCTCTGCTCTTCCCAAAAACGCTTTTCGCATTTCCTCCCAGCTGGACGACGTGACATACGACGTGGCCATGGAGAACAAACTAGTTAGCGCCTGTAGAGTCTTCTGCTGCTTAAAAATAACACATGCCCAGACAGACATGTACTCTGCTGCTTGGCTTCCTGGGATATGAATTTCTTCTGCTGGAACTATATATTCAGACAGGTGTAATTCTGATCAGAGTCTCATTTTTAGGTAAGGTATTCATCAGGCACCTTCTCTAATTTCTTTTCTTACGCTTAAGTGAGGAACTGTGATTTGATTTTTTTCCTATGTTATGTCTATTAATAATATTTTCCTCTCAACCTCTCTACCCCACCATCACATACATATGCTTTGCAAAAGCCTGGTGACTGGACATCTTTAGTTGTTTCCATGGGGGCATACTACCAAACAGCAAAAGGCAGCTTTCCCTTGCATTTCCCCTTTTGCACTAAAATCCTTGAAAAAATATCCAGAAATAATAATTTTCCTTTTTTCCTTTGTGTTCAGCAGTGTCAAAACAACCACTATATATGTGGGGCAGTGGAGAAGTGACAGTTTGGGCCCTTTAAATTGAAAGCCCCAGTCCCCATCAGTACTGGAGGTTAAACTGTTTTGAGAGTCACTTGGCAGCTACTGAGGCTTAAAATACTCCATACAGGAAGATGTTAATTAACTTTTCAGGCAGGTCACTACCTTGCAGGCACTGCTTTGTCACTGTTGGCTAAGGAGGGCTCCCTGCCCGGCCCTGGGGACCGCGGGCGAGGAAGCAAGCGAGAGGGCGGGAGCGAAGGCGAGGAGCCAGGCGGCTGCAGGTCCCCACGGCCAGAGCACATCTCCCCCCATTGCTCCATCCCGCAGAGATCAAACCAGTGGATGCTTCTCAAGCCACTGGTCTTGTGATGGGGGGAAAGCAGGAGGAGAGAGATGGGAAGGAGGAGAGAGGCACCGATGGCTTCATTACTCCCTTCTCCAATAGCTTCTTTACAAACAGGAGCGGGTAAGCAGAAGTGCAACGGGAGCAAACGCCTTAGAGACCTCAGCCCTGGGTGAAGTTAAATTGTCAAGAAAAAGGGAAATGAGGAAAACTAGGTGGGTGGGAAGTCCTAGCTGGGGAGCAGAAGGGAAGAGGGAGAAGTTTGGTGTGAAGACAGAGGGATTTGTGGCGCTGAGCAATGCCCGTCCCATGGCTGCCTGGACTCTGGCTCCTGCTGCACCCAGGGGTGTACACGTGCACGCTGCCAGACCAGGGGCTGCCAGAGACAGGCTTTGGTGTTTATTTAGTATTTAGCAGGAGGAGTGGGGGATGTGGGGGGATGGCAGTCCTTTTTTTCTAGAAATATATTCCTCCAGCACAGGAAAACAAAGAATTTGTCAGAGCTCTGGGGTCAACAAGTGAGAGGCTGCACTTTGCTGTTAGCGCTGCTTTTTGCATTCCTGCCTGCAGCTGTTAATACAACGCTGCTTTTACATTATTCATGCATTGGCAGGTGCAGAGGCTGAACATGGAAATATAGAAGCTAGGAAAGAAAAATTGTTTTTCAAGGTGGCTTCAAAAAGATATTTATTTATCATTTTTGTACAGAAGCTTTTTCCTCATTGGAAAGAAAGAAAGAATCACACTTTAGAAAACAGTAAGTTACAGTTCAGAGACCCAGGCACAGATACCTAGATAATACACCACATAACTTATTTTAGAATCCACAGTATCCACTCCAGGAAAAAACAGCTGAATACAAATGCATGTGTGATGGGATACAGTCACTACCTATAGGCAGCCCTTGATATTTTTAGTAGCAACTAATGAAAGTCTGCCCTTGATGCTCCCTCACAGAACAGCCTTCTTACCTAGCCTCGCAGGCCCCGGGACCGCAGCTGGCAGGACGCTGCCAGGGCAATTTGCTTGATGCAGAGTGGATATTGCACTGCGGGCACAAGCACACACGGGCCCAGAAGAGCTCGCTGGGAACCCAGGCTCAGCTGCAAGTAGGAACAGGAGTGATTTTGCGTGAAATGTATTTATTCTGATTAAAGGCTTTCAGTTTTAACATATCTCCACTTCTTTTTTTTTATCCTATCATCACACAGATCCTGATACTAGTCCATCTAGTCCATTAGCCCTTCTCCAGCAAAAGGCCAACATCAGATACCATCTCTCCAACGGGCAGTTATGGGTGCCCTGCCAAAAGGGGCACTTCCAGTGCTGCAGCAGCTGGTACAAGACATGCAAGAGCGTAGGATGACTTACGTACAGGTACATTCACGCACACGTGTGTCAAAACAGGGTAGCGTTTGCTGTGATTTCATAACAACTATTCAGGAAAATAGTCCCTGCTTCTTTTAGGAAGGAAACAAGAGCAAAGGGATACTCTGGGAACTTTGCTCCTCCTTCCCACTTCCCTCCTGTTCTATTGTCCATACACTGTGTATATACTGTATATAAACACTGCATATAAACTTATATAAACCAACTACAGACACTTCTCATCAACAATGCAATGCTCTAAATACACAGCCATATTGGGACCTGTATTTCTCATCATTTTGGGGGATATATGATGCGTTGTCGCATTCCTTTTCATGAAGGTTGGATGCCATTTGCCTCTCCTCATGACCCATTCTTCCATGCACCCTTCTTGTGCAACTCACATTAGAAAAGTTCCATTTGTTTCCACAGAAATTTCTCCAGCCTTTTAAATAATTTTTACCATCTCCATTGCAAAGACCTGAAAGTTTTTGGTATGGTTTTTCTTTAGGACTGTCAGAACTGAAAGAAGTATTCCAGATGAAGGTCTCCCATGAATTTATGTTTTGGTATGATAACCTGGAGATTTTTTTTTTACTCTTTACCCCACTACTTTGCTTACTTTTTTTACCTCTTCTTTTTATTTTTTTGACATTAAGAGTTAGATCAGATCCAGTCTTATCAGTGGGGGTATTTATAAACTACAAAAGTGACTCCATAATTCGTCCTACATATGTGCAATGCCCACCTCATGATTAGCAACTTCTGGGAAGGTGGTATTTCACCTATCCAAAGTCTAAGCTGGCACATCATTGCCTACCCCTTCATGATTATTATTGTTGAGATGGAGTGGAAATAAGAAACCACAACAATCCTTTTGGGACAGTCAGAATGTCAGCTCGTCCTTCTTCCCAGGAGAGGTCATGCATGCCTAGGTGTGTTGGCCCTACCTTCTTCTTTCAGCAGAACACCATGATCAGCCATGGCCACCCAAAACCTGGATACCAAAATGGTAAACTCAGCAGCACAAATGATTGACAGCTAGTTTCTGCTACCTTTGAAGAATAAGACAAGCCACATCTGGAGGGCAGCCTCTTCCACTGCCTCCTGCAGCTGCTTCTGCTTAAGAAATGATCTGAGGAAACACAGTCCTTGTATGGATTTTATTGTCCCATGCTCTTTATTTATAGTGTTAAGATATTACAGTGATGGGGACCTCAGAAATAAAACAAAAATTATTATTTCAGAATAAGAAATTATAGTGTCCTGGTTTCGGCTGGGACAGAGTTAATTTTCTTCACAGAAGCTAGCATAGTGCTGTGCTTTCGATTTAGTACTAGAAGAATGTTGATAACACACTGATGTTTTTAGTTGTTGCCAAGCAGTGCTGAGACTACTCAAGGACTTTTTGAGCTTCTCCTGCTCGGCCAGGTGCATAACAAGCTGGGAGTACAGCACAGCTAGGACAGCTAACCCAAACTGACCAAAGAGCTATTCCATACCATATAACGTCATGCTCGGGGGGGTTAGTTAGTCGGTCG
>BOSO01022459.1:0-20422 GCA_018403395.1 Gorsachius goisagi
TTTCCTTTTTGCTAGTTGGTGGGGACATGGCTGTTATTTAGTGGATCACATCCATTGGGATATGACAATGTCTGTCTTGCCATTTTATTCTTAAAAACTGGATCTCGACCTTACTTTGTTTTATGGCAAAACTGGCCTTCAGAAGGATTTGGACTATTTTCTTTCCTCTCTCAAAAACTTCTTCTGCTGTTTTGCCCTATGCATTTATGTCATCAATATACTGCAGATGTTTTGGAGTTTCACCCATTCCAGTGCAGTCTGGATCAATCCATGGCAAATGGTAGAGCTGCGTTTCCATCCCTGGGACCGTTGAGTCCAGGTGTACTGGAGGCCCCTCCAGGTGAAAGCAAACCATGGCCTGCACTCAGCCACCAAAGGGATTGAGAAAAATGCATTAGCAATATCATTTGTGGCCTACCACTTAGCTACCTTTGACTCCAGTTTGTACTGAAGTTCTAACATGTCCGGCACAGCAGCACTTAGCAGCAGCACGACTTTATTCAGGCCACAATAGACTACTATTAGTCTCCACTCCCCATTAGACTTTTGCACTGGCCATATGAGAGTATTAAAGAGTGAGTGTATCTTGCTGATCATTCCTTGGGTCTCCAGATGGTGAATCACCTTATGGATGGGAATCAAGCAATCTCAGTGGGTGCGATATTGCTGATGGTGCACTGTTGTGGTACTAAGTTCATGTCAGGCCTTGAGCTTCTGAATACTGTAGCCATACTTAACATCATCTTAGCCCAATCAACTGAGTTACATGCATTCCTGATAAGTAAAATGTTAAAGTAATATTCAGATTGTTTGGGGGGTTTTTTGTGTGTGTGTATGAAACATCAGATGATTAAGACGATGTGGGTAATTAAAGCTCAGAATTTATTCTAGTCTTGGTCAGGTCACATGCTCACTTAGACTGAGATCATTCAGTATTTCATAAGCTGTGGAGTTACTATTTAAATTTGAATGATCAAATTTTTTATAAGTTCATATATGGTAAATGAAGGTGATTTTTTAATAGAATGTTCTTTTGCTAATTAGGAAATACGATTTTTATGAAGCAAACCATATTCAGTGCACCTTTTCAAGTGGAGCCGATAACTGTAGCTACAGTAAGCAGACATTTGTATCATAAATGTACTTTGCAAATACCTGATGAGCAGATAATACTACTGGGTTAACATTTGGAATAAAAAGAGAAAATATTGTTTCAGCATTATTAAAATGTTTGGGAAAAGCAAAACCAAAACTTTTAGTCTGAAATTGAATCAGTTCAGGCACAGAATATTATTGCTCAATTGTCATCATTGACTTCTGATTATAAATACAAGGTTTTGGTTTTGATACTGTTATTCTAATGACACAGTATCTTGTAATAAATGGAAATCTAAATTGATTTTAATGTAATAGTTGATACAGGCATTTTTCCTTGCACCAAAATATTTCAACTACATTTTTATATATTTTGCTGTCTCTGTTGTACTCAAGATAGGGAAGAATAATTTTACTAAGCAATATTTGCCAGCCAGCGTTTATCCACTTCCTTTCCGTGTTCTCCATCTATGTAAGAAACAGATAATGTTTTACGAATTTAAAATTACCCTTCTCGCTCATTTATTTTCCATTTTATTGTTATTTTCTATGTGGGGATTAAAGTGTAAAACCATACATAACAGCTCACACTATCATAGAGACCAACTACATTCATACATTTAACAAATGCTTTTCTGGTTCCTCTCTTATTTGGCAGCAGCATTATGTATGTCAGTGCTCATTTCAGGCTTGTTCAGGTATGCAATATAATGCATATTTATATTTCATAAGGAATATTTTCCAGTCTTGGCAATAGTATTAATTAAATTACTGAAAGTTGTCTAGAGTAAAGAGTTTCCGTTTTGCAAAAGGTTTTGAGTTTTCTACATCTGGCTTCAGGTCAGGTAAGATCAAACCAGAAAGTTTTAAATGTTCTGGGAAGGAAAATTCTGGACAAATTGTTACATTGTTGGAAGCTTTTATTTTCTTTTATTATCTCCCAGAAAAATAAAATAGTTCCATTATAGCTATTTTCTTTTGTTTATCTTTATAATTACTAAAATATTACTTTTTAGGGAAAAAAAAGTCAAACATTCTGAAAACAGTGAAACAAGATGTCAAGGCCATTACTGGAAGTTCCCAGTCCAGTCTGCTTCCACTGAATAAAAATATATGTCTGATTTCTAACCTAACTCATCTTCTCTTTGATCTGCTATGATTTTTTTCTGACAAACCAGGAAGCCATGTGCTACCAGAATTTTGTGCTTTAATAACTGTGAATCTTCAGTTGAATAAATTAAAACTTTTTCATTTTATACGAAAACTATTTTAAAACCAATTTAATCTCATGTTTTTATTTACTGGTCTATGTTTATTTAAAAAAAAAAAACACACACAAAAAAATGCACACACACACACACCAGCCTTAATAAATCAGAGATCTCCTTTTCCAGTTTAATACTCTTGAGGTTAAGGTATCTGACCTTGTGTCGTGGTTAACCTGGCTGGCAACTAAGCACCATGCAGCCGCTTGCTCACTCTCCCCTGCCTCAGTGGGATGGGGGAGAGAATCGGGAAGAAAAAAAAAAAGGTTAGAGCCGAGGGCTGAGATAAAGACAGTTTAATAAGAGAAAATAATATTAACAGTAATAATGAGAATGGTAACAGAATATACAGAATATGCATAAAACGAATGATGCACGATGCACTTGCTCACCACCCGCCGACCGATGCCCAGCCCGTCCCGAGCCGCGATCACTCCCCGAGCCGCGATCAGTCCCCGAGCAGCGATCACTCTCCCTGCAACCGATCGACCGACCGACTGACTGACCCCCCCCGAGCATGACGTTATATGGTATGGAATAGCTCTTTGGGCAGTTTGGGTTAGCTGTTCTAGCTGTGCTGTACTCCCAGCTTGTTATGCACCTGGTCAAGCAGGAGAAGCTCAAAAAGTCCTTGAGTAGCCTGAGCACTACTTGGCAACAGTTAAAACATCAGTGTGTTATCAACATTCTTGTAGTACTAAAACCAAAACACAGCACTATGCTAGCTTCTATGAAGAAAAGTAACTCTATCCCAGCTGAAACCAGGACATGTAGGGTGAGAGCCATAGGCAGGTGGAGAAACACAGCTCTTCCTGGGGCACTGAAGCGTTGTAACGCTGCTTGCTCTGACCTTCCGCATGCTGTACCTGCCTTGTCTGTGCCGACTACATCAGGGCAGAAGGTTTCTATTAACCTGTGTTAGCGCTGAGTGCAGTTGGGATCCCCTGTTTTGTTTGACTCCTGAATATCACTACAATAAACCAGCCTAATAAAGCATTTATCAGAAGAATATTAGGAATCCGGTTTTCACTGCCTTGTTGGCAGGCATTCAACTATTACAGAAGCACTTCCAGGTCACTACCCTTTGCTTAAGTGTTAGTACAGTCCAGCTTGTCAAGTCTCACACCCTCGCGCAGCTGGTTCATCTCCTGGGCTCCCTGTAGCAAAGCCCGGATCTCACCTGGGTGTAAGCCCTGGGCTTTAGGCTCTCTCCTGCTCTGGGACCTCACGTGCCAACAGCGTTTGCTCTCTGATCTGTACAGGAGATATGAAGCATGAGTGAAGATGGACCTTGAGAAGCTAGTGCGCGCAAATGTGCACAGTAATGTGCTCATGCTTCAGGTTCAGGTTCATTAAAGCATTTTTTTGGTAGTCAGATTTTAAATGACAGGTGGGAAGAGGCCTTGTAGCTTGCATTGATGAGGGCATTTCCACATGTTGAGCACAGAATTTCTTCAGTTCAGTAGCTTCTTCTGTGATACAGTCCTTTTTCCTTTTTCTTTTGTTTTAAAGAGATTGAACCACAATACCTCAGACTCTCCCTGCTGCCCCAGTATGAAGTCTGGCATTCAGGCAGCTGCTACACAGTCACTTGAGCAGCCAAGTACTAAAGCAACAAGTCCTGTGAGTATGTTTTCAACTTGTAAAATACATGTTTCCACACTTCACTAATGTAAATACCTTCCTCTGTTGCAAACATACTTTTACATTGTAGGGAGGGGTAGATCAGATGTTTCTGCACCTTTTTTTGACCTCTTTGCCATACATGCCATTTCTCCTTAATCCCCAAATGAAAGTCAGGACATATTTTGAAGCAACTCTGACTGGAGATAGACCAGCAGACAATCTCTTTGTTTATGCACATAGCTGTGATAAAATAAATTATTTAAAGACTACACAAGCTTGAGTAGGATGCCAGTATAGCCAATGTTTTACTTCTAAGAAATTTAGCATCTCATAAGTAGGGAAAAAAACAAATCAAACAGAAGTGTAAGTGGAAATGCTTAAAGGGATGCTGTGACATAATTTCCTGAAATGATGGATTGTTGGATTCAGTGAGTGTAGGGGGCTCTCCTAACATCCTCTTCCTGTATTGAGGATAATGGGTATAGTAGCAACATTGTTAGGGAAAATAACATAGCAATGAGTATAATGACTGGAAAGGGTTGGTGATTTGGAATGAAAGGTACAGGGTCAGATTACGATGGGAATATGACTGCAGTAAAGAATCCCAGACTGAAGGTCTCAAATTTCCTAGCCTAAAAGGGACAAAGGAAAGTAAGACTATTAGGGCATTTAGCACAACAGGGAATATTGCTTGGAAATGGGGAGAAGTATGATGGCCCTCGAAAAGAATTATTGGAGGACAACCTGGCTTTGTCTGTGTATAGTCATCAAGCCAGATTTCCTCTTCATCCACCTTTCTTTCTTGGAAGAATGAGCTGAAGTTTAGGCTGCTCAAAATGACAATGCAAATGCCCAGTTTTAGCCCTTAGGAGTTCATTAAATAATAGACCATTGCAAGGAGCAGGTAACTCAAGTACCATGTGAACAGAGCCATGCAGACGAAGCACTCCAAACAGTGCTCTTGCTGATCTTGCTGACAAATCATGAATATGCTCATACACTGGCTGACAGACTTCGCTGAGGCCATATTCTAGTGGACTGAGATTTCAAACTTAACAAGTGTTTTTGAAAATTCATAGGTGTGTTCCAAAGAAATAATAAAATTCATGGGGAACTTCATGTCTGGAAGCTGGTGTGTGTGTGTGTATGTGCGCACGTGCGTGTGTAAAGAGTCCTTAAAATAATTAGTGTGGAAAAAGTACTAATAATTGAGAAAAATGATCATAGTTATCATGAGGGAAATGGGCTGGTCAGTGAGCTGGAGGACTAATGAAACCTTACTTCTTGTGTACGCATCTTTTGTCTCTGAGGTCATCTGAAGTCTGCCGTACCTCAACAGCTTTAACCATTTCTCCTGCTCCCTTTTAGATTCCTAAGGGGTACAAAGCAGGAGCTAGGCAGGAGCTACGTGTACGCTGCTTAGTGGACTAATGTGCATGTACTGACTGGCCATGTGGCTATTTCCATACACAGTCTGTCTGTTGCTCCTTCAGATTGGGCGAAGTGGAAGTCTCATTTGGATTATTCCCTTTGCGCAGTTTTTGATTTGCACCAAAGTTACAGAAACTTAATTATCTTTGAAATTCATTATAAACTGGCCTTTGGAGGGGTCAGTGAGTAGACAGAAAAGAGTATGTGATGACATAAATATTGTTTGAACAGGAAGCTGGGCTGAAATAAGTAAGTTTTTCTAATCCTGCTTTAACCATTAGCAACATATATAGAAAATAAAACCCTTGGACAGGAAATAAGTAAAATACAGTCCCTCTGCCAGTTTTTATCCCAAAATCTGGAGTAGGAAGAATACCAAGCAGAAGAGGGAGATGCAGGACAAATCTCAACATAGCTGTATCTCCTGGAAGCATCCTGCCCACTTCATGTCGAAGTGCAGCAGAGATGACAAACGCTTCACTATGTGGTGATAAATGCTGTATCCATTCATGTCTCATTAAACGGAAAATTCCACCCGGGATAGAAACCTCAGAAATATACCACATCTAGACCAGGCAGCTTGACATTCCTGTGTCACTAATTTCCTCTCAGAGAACAGAAACTGAAGAGAAGCTAAGTGAAGGAAAAGCTTTTGTCGGGTTGGCACCTAAGTAAACTTGTGCACCTTGCTGATGCTGGAGGAAAGCCCTAACAATACACTGGGTACTCTGAAAGTCTAGCTCCCAGCCCGCACCCCTGCTAATACCAAAAAAAGCACCACTTGAGAGAATATTTAAATGCATGAGGTAGAAAGTCCATGTCAGCAGCAATTCTGACATTCTCTTCTCAGATTTCCCCTGTAATAAAACTAAACCAACACCCCTTTAGAAATACCTATAGGACCTTTGCCTGAAATCTGAAACACTTTCCCAGGTGTTGAAAGTGTTGAAGGACACAGCTTCTCTATGGATCATAAAGCCATCAACTTTGTTTGAAAATTGTCAAGACTTCAGCCCTTAATCCTTATTCTGGAACACTGGAACGATTTACAAATATTTTTCTTAAAAATTCTTCGTGTCTAGCCTCCCCTGCTCCGCCCCCCTCAACATCTCCCAGGGCATCACAACATTTTTATGGACACTGGGTGTTTGCACATGGTAAATAGGACTCTTGAAGACAGAGAAGGATATCCTTCTAGAAGCAAGACAGGTGCTGCAGTATTTTGTAAGGGCCTACTATATTTAAGACGCGCTGCTAGAAGTTTGTGTGGGAATTTGCCATATTCAGTGCAAATGAATGGAAAATAGCTGAGCAAAAATATTAAAAAATTATGAACTCCACTCTCCCATCTTTGTTAAAACGAGCCAGGGAGCTGGGAAGGTTAGGTAATCCGGTTCGTTTCAGAGTCTGTGAGATGCTCTCATCCTTAGTGTCCCATGTTCTTTTGAAGAAACTATCATCTTGTTCGGGATTATCTGTGCTCAGTTTTGTAAGTAGTTTTGATCTCTTCCAATTAGCAAGTGTTAATGTTATTTTTTTAGCCTCACTTACTTGCTTTCTGCTCCTGAAGACCATATTCTCACTCCGGAATAACAAAAGTAGTAATAAAAATGTTTGGGTCCGACAGAACCCAGTATTCCTCTCTCTACCTATTTTCCCAAACTGTCACTGAAGGTTTCTGGAGTTTCTCAAAGCCAGTGGGCAGTAAAGATGCAGTCCCGTAATGCAGGGGCAGCCGTATATTCCACTGTCAAAAAGATTGACTTCGCATGAGCTCTGCGCAAACACACTGAAAGACAGCCCATCTTCAAAGGAGTCAATATCTAAATTGTTACAGGAGACAAGGCATTGAGGAAAAAAATCTCAGTGGTCACATGAACACCTGGAAGAGCTGAAGCACTGAGCAATCATGGGAGTCAACAAAAATTGGACAGGAAAATGCAGACTTCAGGGCCCTAACCACAAAGGGAGACTCCCTGGACCATCAGGAATATTCACAATCATAATTTCACCTGAAACTAAGCCCCTATTTCCGTTTTTCATCAAATTTCACTTGATATTGGTCGGCAGGAACCCTTCTGGTAAAAACTAAAGACACAAAAGCTTGAGACATTTTGGAAGAAAAATTAATTACATAAACAGGAATTTAGTCAGTCAGACCTCAATAGTCCTGTTAAAATGCCATGTAGAACTGAAAAATTGTGTAAATGTTTTTCTTTTGACTCCATGAAAACCTATCAAAGTATGCAGGTTTAGAGCAGCACTGTTGTCAGATCGCTGACATGCAATAAAGCACATTAAGTGTGCTTGGATTTCCCATCAGCTGACAACTTAGGTCAGAATTCTTCTCAGGGGACATTCTTCTTCTCCAGAAGGAATTGGTGCAAGTCTCTGGGAATTTCATTGTCTTTGAAAGTTTTTCTCTCAGTGCTAAAATGGAGTCTGCACTGTGCCACAGAACCTGTACTCAAATTCCGCCAATATGTCTTAGCAGTGTTTTTTTAAATAGCCCAGAGCTATTTTTCTGAGCCTTGTCTACAGTTTGTCAGAAAATCACGCACATTTTCAAATGACATTTTCATTTCATTTAGGTAAAAAATGAAGAATGAGGAAAAGGAGTATTTGGCCAAACTTAAAGTCCCTGGCAGAGCTCATGGTGAGGAGAAGAGGAGCATGCTATGACTGCAGTGACATACAGCAGCCTCAGAATAGCAAGCAGCCAAGTGACATCTCCCATGAAATCTCATTGTGACATGCCTCCTATGTGAAATATTTCAAATTTCAGTTGATTTATATGAAGGGCAGGAAGAGGACTCTTCTGCCCTTAGAAAATGGTGCCATCCTTCTGCAAAGAGTACCACTTAGCCAAAAATCCAAACTTAGCTGAAAGTATTTTTAATCCATTTTATTCATTACTTAATTGCTGGCTCTCAAACAAAGTGTACTGAGAAAGACAGCTGTGGGACTGACAGAATTTCAATCAATCACTATCTGCAGAGGCGCAAAGAACAAAGACTCCAGTGTAAGTGACCAGAGTGGTCCTGAAAAGTGTTACTTTGGGATGCCCAAGTTACGATTTTTTAACCTTTTGGGGCTGGCCTAAGTTTGCATCTGGAAGGAGGGCACTTTAAGGCTGCTAAAGGAGACTAGCTGCCCATTCCCATTCAAATGGGTGACAAATTAAGATCCAAATCTTCTGGTAATTCAGAAAGAAAGAAAAAAAAATCTATCCTCTGCTATGTGAGGAACAATTGCACTAAGAGAACAGTAACTCTGTAACTGAAAGCACAAATGGGTGCATTCGGGTTAACAAGAGCGAAGAGGCAGGATCTTGCTTTTGATAAGGTTCTTCTCCATCTCTCCTGTGGACACCTTCATATTAGTGAGGGAGGCATGGAGGCCATCAGCAAAGTTGACTGACTTTCTTCTTTAAGTAGCAATGCTTTATTTTTGTTAAATGACTGTCTGACAGCTACAGAGATCTGTACACTTCATTTACTGCATGGTTTTGTGAACCTTATGAGTTCAGACGTTTCTAGGACAGGCTGAGCCATCAATACCTCTTGTGCCTCTGGCCAAAAAGTGTAAGGAGAAAGCCCTGATGACATTATGGTCAGAAACCATCTTTCCTGTTGTGCTCTGAAAGAGCATTTGGAAGGAAGAAAGGAGAATAACAGCAACCTCATAATGACTATTGTGACTGAGAGAGGGAGGAAGTGAAAAAATTAATTAAAAATATCATCTGCTTTAGTTACACAAGTATTGCCACTGACTACCAACTATGAACAAGGCAATGTCTGAAGGGGACAGGCTTGAGGTTTTGTGCATAGGCTTGGGATTAGACAGGAGTGTTTGGTGATCAGTTGCCATGCCACAGTCTTTGTGATCTTAGGCAGAGATATTCCTATCTGTGCTTCAGGCAGAAGTGGATAATCTGCTTAGTAGGGATGAATTCCATCCAACTCTAGCTAGCCAGAAATGAGGTGTCCATTTCAAGGCTTTCTCTGTTGTCAGGGGAAGAAGATCTGGTGCTGCAGAGCTTGACTTAGAACTGGGACATCTTGGAGTCTGTTCTGCAGGGGCTAGCTAATTGGCTTCTGGGTAGTTTAGGTTAGGCCAGACAGATGCCACCCCTTTTTCCTCCTCTTGTTTCATCTGGCACAACAGGATAACAATGCTTTGTCTCTTAGATCTACTCTAGACTTTGCAGACCTCCAGAGGTGGTGCAGCGGGTCCTATGTTAGCCTTCCGGGCTACATGCCTTAATACAGTTGGGCAGAAGAGTGCTGTAATTAGCTATTGTGTTTTGCTTTCTGGCAGAGCATCCAGTAGCACATTATCTTAAATCAGCCTGCATTACCTGCATAAGGAGGAATGTAAATATGCAGTGACAATCGAAGTTGAAGCATGTGTTGAGCTGTAATGTGCAGAGTGGGCCGGGCAGATTTCAACTGTCATTCGTACATAGTACAAAAGATGCAGCAGTTTTGAATGAAAAGTGGTGAAGAAGGTAAATAGAAATTGGCAGGACACCCCTTGGCTTCAGGGGTGAAAATTCAGCTGTGAAGTTCCAGGGCCACAAATAAAACATTAAGGGAAGACAGGATGAAGAGGAAGAAGTGACATGAAGTGGCGCCTGTGATCCACTGGGCCTCACAGCGAGTTGATGCCATGTCAAACGTCAGCACCAAGACAGGCAAGAGTGTGTCAGTGCTTGTCTAACATACTCACATTGTCAATGAGCTGCAGCTTGACAAGGAAGAGCAAAGGGTGAAATTCCCTGAGCAGACCCATGAGGAGTAAGCAGCAATGACAGCTAACATCTGCTGGAACTAAAGTATTGCTGTCTCAGCCAACAGGACCCCCTAGTTTAGAGCTGGGTAGAAGCCTTGCAATTCAGACAAGGCCAAAATTTTGAAAGAAGGCAAAAATGGAATGGAGAGACACATTTTTTGCAAATTTTCTTCATTGTCCTCGGCCACATCTATGGCCAGCAAAGTTTTTCAAGTACACTAAATTGTGTTTTACAAAGTGATTTCTCTTGAAAATAAAATGGTTAATTTTGGGAGGGGAAAGGAATTAAAATTTACAGCCAGTCTGATAAACATCTCTAGATTTTACTGCTTTGGTTGCTTGTACCCACAGAACACTTTGTTACTTGTCACATAAAAAGCTACCAAAAAGATTACTGGGGTCTATGTTCTTTCTATCATTTCTATAGTTTGTTTCATCCTTCCACCTTTAACCAAAAAATTCCAATGACTCTGAAGAAATTCTTATCAGTATGGCTGAAGTTTGCCAAAGAAGAGGATATGGTTTGGAAAGTAAGATATTCTAGTGCTGCTCCTTTGCATCCCCTTTTGCCCCCCAAAATCATTCTTTCTCACCCATTTGGTCAGATAGAAACTGTGAGGAGTAATGTGGAAATCTGGGAGCAGCAAAATACGCCCAATGACAAAAAATGAAGCCGCCATATAGAAAAGTGGTAATATAGGATGTCATCACTCCAAGGAGACCTGTTTGCAGACAGCAACTTCTGATTGACAAGAAACAGAGAGTTGACTCCCCTGATGAGGGGAATACCTACATATGTGTTTGTGTGTGGGCATGCATATACATTTTTACTGATCATGTTGACAGACTGGGAAGGCCCTAAAAGTGCAAGGCATTCTGGAAACTGACGCAGAGGGGATAGGCCTGAGAATTGTACGCAAATACCTAAAGAGACCGTTGGGGAGCCCAGTGGAGAGGCACAGCCATTTCACAGGCAGCTAGAGATTGTGCAGCCCTGGAGAGGTAAGGGCATGGGCTTCTTCCCACTTTGCAAAGCAATTGACCTGCACACCTGCCCGACAGCTGAAGGTGTTGACATCTCTTCTTTCCTGCTGTTGCCCTACCAGATGATGCCCAAACACTTGAAGAGTGCAAAAAGGCTTTTACCAGCCTTCCACAGTGCACTGTCAAGCCCACGCTAAGACAGCACTGGTGTTTGTCCTACCCATCTTCGGAGAGGTGACCGTTAGTGCTACTACTTGATAGGGAGAACCGTGCGAACCCGCAACACAAAAACATTGGAAGTCCTGCACTGCTGAGATGTCTCTGAAGCACAGCACCTCTTCTAATGCACTAGCATTAAGTCTTTGCAAAACAAAGTAAAACAAATTAATAAATCATTAGGCAAAGTATTTCCAGTGGTCTTTCTGAACTTCATTCCTTCAGTTTCTAAGTATCACTTAGTGGCCTGTTACTCTGCTCTGTTGTATAGTTCATGACTAAAATAGAAAGTCTGCAAAGCTGCGGGGAAGATACTGATGGACAGCTCTGTAAATTGTTCCAACTGAACCATAAAACTGTCAAACAAATGATACATGTTAGTTGTGATGGCCCTGTGCCTCCCAGAAAAAAAGTGAATCCCTAATGGAAGACTTTGGTAAGGAATTAAACATTAATTAGGACTTATGCAAGACGGATATAAAAGGGCTTAGAGAGAAACTATAGGCTTGCCGTAGGAATAGTAGAATGAAAGCCGGAGCATTTATTCTTGAACTTTGGTTTCTTAACTGATTCTGAGAAATACAGACCTACAGCTGAGAAGATCGTATGGCAGAGGAAAACATCTGAAAACATCTTTATTCCTTGTTTTGAAAGGGGTAGTGGCCCAATGCCCTCAGTTTTCTTTACGTGCTTCACAAGCACAGTGCTGGGAGAGTACTTATGTTCTCAATTATTGACATGGTTACTAACTGGAAGAGCTTCTAATGGGTTGCCTCATGAACTCATGTGATGGCCACAGGAGGTCTAATATGGAAGTAAAGGCTATACTTGGTGTCAAAGTGGCAGATAGCTTTGTAACAGAGATATAGTTTTAATTGAGTACAGTTGGGTTGACTTGTTCAGACAAAATGAGGCAGTGAAAGCTTTTCAAAGGATGCAAAGATCAGTCATTCTGATTTTTCTAGAGGACTCTGTGATTTGCTATTACTTTTGCCTCTGCCTTTCCACAGCCCACACAGAATGTCAGTTACAATCCATGTCCTGTGGAACAGACAAGTGAGAATGTGCCTTTCCATTTTTGGGGCAGGCTTCCAAAACCTGTATTAATTAATATGTTGACTGGCACCTAACCTGAACCTAAAGTTCAAACGATGAGTGATCATTGATATTAATGTAAGCAGCATCACAGATTTCCAGAACTTGCTGTCAGACCAGATAAAGACAATTTAAATTCTATTTCACAAAAAAAGATGTGTCTGTTGGTTCTGTTTACCAAGCATTATGACAAATTATAAGTTAACTGACCCATTAAGAACAGATATATAAATAATAAATATTCCCTCCCAGATCAGCTGCAAAACAGAAGCTGACATAAATCTTGTAGCAACTGGGAGCACCTGGAAACCAACCATAGATCAAGAATTTGCTGTTGCCCAGCTACAGGTGTCTGGGCTCAACCTCCACTTGTTTAGTACCATGAAGTGCAATTCAATGCTGTGAAAGGTCCACTGGTTAACATTCTTTGAATGGTAGCACACAGTCCTATCACTGTTGGACCACAGAATTTGAAAGTTTCCCTTCTGGTCTTGAGCTATTTCCACTCATGCAGAAGAAAGGTGCTGACAGAGGACAAAACAGATTTACTACCACTTCCTGTTCAGTCCCAGTGCACATAAGGACTCCGAGAGTTGCAGACAGTGTAGTTTCCTCCTACAACTAGACCCATAACTTCTGATGGGCACTTCTCCATGACACTTCTGAGGCCATGCAGCTGCTTCTGCTGCTGCACTGCTACCAAAATTATCCTGTTCCCTAGCACAAGATCTCCAATGAAAGCTAACTCAACAGGGTTCTGCGTCATCTTACACAGGCATGAATCCTTTCTCTTCCACCCTGGTAGGCATGTTTTCCTCCCCATATTTAGAATTGAGCTCCTGACAGCTGTGCTCTTCTCAAGCCGCATGGCCCGCTATCTGCTTAGGGCATTCACATATTTGCCCATCCAAAGGCATGGGTGATGGCGAGAGAAAGAGTTGTGATTTTCGCCTTCTAACTTCAAGGTTACTCTGCATGAACATTACAAAGGTTTTGTGCATAAGTACAGAATAAGCTTTGCTGAACAGAGCAGAAAAGTGAAGTAAAAAGAATAGGTCAGAGCCCTGCTTTCAGCTGCGTCTTTGTGACACCCAGAAGAGACAGTTTTGAAAAAGACCATGTTGCCCGAAAGGCTTCCCAGGAAATTGTCATGTCTCACATAGGAGGGAACTAAACATGTTCACAAGTTGCCTGAGATGTGCTAGACCATCACAAATTTGAGGAAAATCCTTGTAGCTGCTTCCAGTCAAGGAGAACGTAAGAAACAGGAGCTGACATTGAATGTGCTTTTCTAAGGAAGCCTTGTAACTAAAGAAACAGTGAAATCTTTTACTTGTGCACAAGACTTGGAAAAGTTCACTGAACACTCCTCCAAAGTTTCATCTCTTTCTGTATGCTTTTGGCAGAGCGAACTGTGGAAATCAACTCCCTACCCCCTGCCCAACCTGTGTGCTGATGCCAGTTCTGGGAGCAATGATAGTACCAAAAACTGTCTGAGGTTTGAGGGATAAATCTGTCCTCTCCTCCACACTCAGCCTCTCTTCCTCGAAGCAAGAGGTGGAACGTGCTCTGGCTGTAGGTAAATACATTGTTCCACCAGAGGACCTAAAGGAGTTAAAAGAGAACTGACTATGTGGGGCGTCATACAAATAAATGGTAATTTTTGCCCAGAGGAGTTGAGGCAGTCAAAGAGGAAACTGAGGAGATGATAAGGTAGCTTGTGAGAAGGATGCAAGGCAGTATATCATCCTCAGCTAGCCCACATAGTGCTGCCTCTCCTATACATCACCACAGTTGTAATAGATGTAGAAGGTGAATGCTATGTAATATCAATACCATTCTTTCTGGTACCAGTGAGACACTCTCCCTACATTATAACCCAAATTTTGCTATGGGCAAAAGGGAACACAGATTATATGCAGAGCTCAGAATTTATCATTTGTCTAATTAAGGTCTAATGAAAATACAGGAGATGACTATCATTAGTTCAGTCACAATAATATCAACATCCTGAAAATAATATTAAGACTGATGTACATTAAATCTCTAGTATCTATCCCTTTTCTCTGCCCATATGTTTAGCCTGCCATTGTCCTTCTGAGTCCTGAGACTCAAGGAGGACATAAGCTCTCCCTAAGCAGAAAGTGGATATCACACTAAGTCTGTGACGTGACAATGTCTTCACCAAAGGTAGGCTAGTAGTCATTGTAGGATGGTTGCCTGAGCCCTGTTTGGGGCTATTTTTGTATATTTTCTTAATAACGTCTGCTTTGTTTTCATTAGTTCCCAGCTAAACTTTGACACCTGGGCACAGGGTAGCTCTTCGCTCAGGGACTGTGGACTTAAACCCAGAACTTTACAGCCAGCAGCAAAATCTTTTGGATTTATTTCCCTCCCCAGGTAAGCGCAGAGGGAGCACACACTAGCATCATGCCCAGCACCACGATACTCCTGAGGAAGAAGTACGTAACCCAGCACAGGAAGAAGATTGCACCTTCACAGTAGTACCCTCCATCAACAAAACATAGATGTTGCCACTTTTTGCAATACAACCTCCCCCAGCCTTAGTTAAGGTAAAGAACTATGCAATGACTGTCTGTATTGACAGATGTTTATTTGGGGCCTAAGCACACTAACAGGCCTTCCCGGAGGCCCCCCCTTACAGCCTCTGCCCTTGGGCCAGGAGCCCCATTTCAGCTCAGCACCGGGGCCTTCAACCTCGACCCCGCTGTCCTGTGGAAGTGATGCTCTCAGCACCGCCTGCATCTGGCCGCGTGCCTGGTCAATCCAGACCCTGACCTGCAGACTGTCTTCCCAGCTTGGCCTCAGGGCTGCCCTGTCACCACGAATTTGCCTGGCCCAGACTGGATGGCCTTGACTCCGGGCTGACCACATCTGCCACTTCAGCGCCTGCCCTGCCCCTCGATTCAGAGGGGGTGGATGGGGCTGGCGAGGCCCCTGGCAGCCCTGTTAGCCCCCTTAGCTCCCTCTGCCTCAGGGAGCAGCTGGCCCTTGCTGAGCCCTGGAACATTTGCCCTCAATGGTGTTCACTGAGCTAAGCTGAAAAAATTTAGGCAACAGTCACCCAAACACCAAATAATTGTTACCACAGCTAAAACAAGCTCAGGCCAAGACAAGCCCTGAGATGACACGCTGTCGGGTTAATGTAAAGCCCTTGGCCTAATACTTTTACTGACAGAATTGTAGGTTACATCTGAAGACAAAAATAGATGTACAGTGCTGAACTGCAGCAAAGCAGCCCCCTTGAGTCATGTTGAATCAAGGTGTGTTAGGAGGTGACATCTGGATGATAAGGCCCTTGTCCCTGGAAAAACGATAGAGCATTTATTGAGCAACCCTAGGTGATACATACTTGTGTGAGAGCCAGGGTAGAATGACAGGCACCACCAGTGCAGGGAGATGTCAAATCCTGTCCTTGAATGTATTCAGCTTTGGGACATTAAAGATATGCACATGGATGGTGTCTAGAGTTGCAAGCATCCCCATAGTACTTGTTAAATTTGTTGTATTCTGAGGAGGTGATAACAAGACCTATTTGCACCTCAGATAAACTAAGTATGAGAAGGAAAGCAGTTGTGAAGGGCTGAGAAGTATTTTCATCACTCTGAGTCTGGCTATTTGCATCTACCCAGACTATGTTGTATACCAGCAGCTGACCTCTTCAAACTGCAGACCAGCACCTTAGCTATGAATTCCAGAAAGTCAACTGCAAAAGCCATAAAACACTTCTAAACCTTGTCAGAATTGTATCTCTAGACCAAAAGTGAGAGTTGGAAAAAAAGTGATGGTGCGGCACCAGGAAAGAAGCAGACACTGAAATATCTGAAACTCCTGAGAGGAAATGGCACATCCCAACCCTACACAGGGGCATAAAGCACCCTATTCTCTCCTACACAACTGATCAATCCTTGTTAATCCCAAATTGGTGACCATGCAACTCTAGGATGATACATCCCAGGCACTTTCAAGCTTTTAGGTGCCTCTCAGGAGAGCACCACTGTACCTGCACCACATCCCACTTCTAGCTGGGGCTGATCACTGCTGCTTTGGAGAAAAGCAAAGGCAATCACCACCAGGGAGCAGATATTACATCTGTCTGAAATCTGTACAGCCTGGGGCAGAAACCTAGTGCCAGAGGTACTGCGGGTCTTGAGGCAGCATAAGGCTGTCCCAGTGATGGGAAAGGCAACAGATAGCAGTAGGCCACATCCAGTTCGACTACTCATCCCAAGGGCTGGGGATGAATCAGTGGAAGAAGGAAACCCCAGGGCTCACAAAGCCTACCAGGTCCTGGGGGAAAGCTGCAATATAGTAATAAGGTGAGCTTTAAAATTAAGCCCTCCATAAGGAACGCAGCACTAAGATCCATGCTGCATTGCTGATCAGACTCATGATGTGAGATATATATGCCTGATCAACAGATACTTTAGTATGTTGCAGACAATTAGGAGTACAGACGCTAGTAGGTGGTGGAGATGGGTGCATACAGCTTGCTGGACACCTGCAAGCAACAGGATCACTTCAGAATTAGCTTTTTACAACAGCTGCCCATGCTATGGAAGCTATGGAGATATACGAGTTGGAGCGCAATTTCCTACTGTGCCTAACAGCAGGTATTTGAGTCAAGGCTAGTCACATTCTCTCCCTGTGCTTCCTCTGCTGCAGACTACCAGGCGCCAGAGCCACATGGTGCCCTGTCTCTGCAGCTTACCAGTCCACAAGAAGACAAACTGACCCAAAAAAGGTGTTGCTTCGCACCTAGTCAGACAGCTGAATTATTTTCCCTTCAATTGCCTTGCTATCAGACCTGAAGCATGGGAAACAGCAGGAGCAGGAGAGGAGGGAAGAGCAGGACCAGCCTTTTCGTCAGGAGCCCTATTTAGACTGGATTAGATGTGACATGAAACTCGAGACTGTTCAGCTGAGTCTGTCTGCCCAAAGACCATGTGGGAATACAAAGTCATGCAAGAAACAAATGCTGTCTTAAGCCCTGGAATGCCTCACCATTATTAGTGTTCAGTTATTACAAAAAATATCCAGATAGCTGTCCACCATTTTCTCTCAGGGTTAAGCGCAGAACTCATGCTCTGGATGATTTTCTAGGCTTTAGATTCCATATATCATAGCAAAACACTTGTTCCTGCCACGTGGCAGGATTAGATGGCTATGTGACAAAGCAATCCTGGCATTTCCAGGGATGCTCTTTGAGGCCAAGCTTATAATTCAATTAAGTGCGGAAGGAGCCGGAGGCATCTGAACAGAAAAGCCTCCCCCCAAATTTTGCTGTGCACTGGCTTCCTCTGTATAGTGCAGATACCTCCTGACAGAGAAAGAAAATGCAGCAGGAAGAGCCACCTGCTGCCTGATATGCCTGAAGGAGCCTGACATGTCTCTGTTCCCAAAACATCTGCAGGGACTCTGCAGGGAGAGCAGCTGGGGCCAAATGCTTTGCACAGCCTTTCTGTGAGGAGTGACTCAACTCAGGAGTAACAGGCTTTACATCTCTCTTCTGGCCAGCTTGAGACACTGGAGGATTTTACACTGGCCAGGTAGATGGGAAGGGTCAGCCTCAGCATATTGGAAAGGGCCAGTGCACAGTGCTGCTCTCCTGCTCTCCTTTCCGTTCTCCCACCATTTTCTGTGTCTGTGTGCCTCCTCATGAATGCTTCAGGACAGGAGGAGCTCCCGGTCTGCGCAGGCAGACAGGAGGAGTCTGCTGTAAAATCCCCAGTGTCCTTTGGCAGGGAGTGTTAGCTGTGGGAAAATTCCCTGGAAAATGCTCCACAGAAAACCTCCTGCTGGGCACTTCCCCACCCTTGGATGGGCAGCAAGTCAAAGGCGGTAGGGGAGCTTCCCATTGGCTAGAGTCTTTATTAGAGCTCTGCCTGATGGTCTCTAGAACTATGCTGGGCAGAGGTGTTCAGCTATGAATCAGACTTTTACACCCAGGGAACTGCTTGCTGGAGGTCATCTGTGGTAACCCTGGAATTTGCCCTACCCCTGGGAGAGAAGGCCTGGGAGAGCTGCAGAGCAAGCCACCAGGTTTCACCAGTGTAGCCTGGCATTTGGCCTGCAAATGCTTCCAGGAACACATTGGTCCAGTTGGGAAAAAGCAAACCATTTGGCCCCAGCTGCTTGCCCTGCAAGTCTCTTTAATCACTGCCCCAGTCTCTGAGAAGGACCTTCTTGGAAATGCTCTGGAGATCATAGTCTTGACAGACTCTTGGGGAAGAGTCTTTCCCTGAGCTCTGACAAACACTTCTTTAAATTGCTGGCAGAGACCTGTCTGCATCCATGGCTCTTTTGTGTTTCAGGTCTTTCTACAACATGCCTGATATTGTGTCTGAGAAAGGCCAAGGTTTCCTGGCCAAATGAACATAGTTTTGGATTGACCAGATGCGACTTCAAAATCAGCCAAGCTGAAATGCAACAGCTTTGTTTTGGCTGTCTCTGAGGGAAAGCCAGGGTGGTTTCCAGGGCTCTGATGCCAACAGGGACAGTCTGGTAGGAAACCATGGGGTTCATGGGATTTTCCTCTTGTAAATACTTTTTCTCTGAAATTTTCTGGTAGGTCTTTGGTTGGGGGCTGAGCTTTTGGCTCCTCTGCAAGGAGCAGCTTCCATACCCATTGCAGCTAGATGCTGGAGGTGCTGGTATCTGTGCCTGCCCCACAATGAACCTTCCACACCTAAAGGCAGTGAGGTGCAGGGTTGCAGTTAATAAGCAACAAATGACAGGATGACATTTGGTAGTCATGTGTTCATCTCCTCCAGCCTATCCCCCTGGAGGGGAAGCCAATGAGAGGCAATGTCAGCGATGTCCTTCCCCCATCCTTTCCAGCTGGCAAAATGCCTGCATCCCTCACTGGGTTGTTGGATCCCACTTGAGTTTGTACTTCCACTGCTTGTTTAACCCCTTCCTCAGGTCTTCTCAGAAAAGAGAGAATTTGGAGGAAACAAGTGTCCCCTGCAGAAGCCCTGGCTGTCAAACTGGCAATTCCTGTAAAGATAAAGGCAGCTTCTTAAACATCCTGCATGGAAACCTCACTAGAGCTTGGCTTGGGTCTTGCTGCTTTTCCAAGGCATTGGAGTACTGGCACTGAGCCAGAGCATGAGCAGCAGCCCTTGGGGAATTCAGGGAAATACCCCTTGCCAGAGACAAGTCACAACGCCAGATCACCATTCTTACCTGAGCGTCTGGGATGTAATGTTGTCACCTGAATTTTCGCTGTGAGCCTTGAAAGCCCAAAACAGGGGACTGAAGGCCTCAAAAGGCAAATGAAGTGGCAAACAGAGCAATAACATATCAGCAACCAGAAGACAGCCACTTTGCAATTTCATAGAGGTGGGTCCCAGTTTGCCACTCCTTTGAGATAGGGAACATCCTGGGTCAAGCAGGATTACACATGGCATAAACTTACTTGTGCAGAGTTTTTTCCTAGCTGCGATATTCTTGAGCTGAGGAGTAAATGTCTGACTGACTTTCCCTCTGCTAGCTCTGGCACAACTCCTTCAGGGAGAGCTTTGGTTAAAGGGGCTAAAATACCAGAGCTTTTGTGGTAGCAAATTTTGGTTGCTCTACTAGGACTAACAGCTTTGATTTCCACGGACACAGCTGTCACTTTGTTCTCTTGCCAGAGATCATCTGCAGCCCAGCTCTTTGCCTGGCAGCCTACTGCAGCTTCCCTGTAGCAGGCACACGATTTCCCCTGATAAATCCAAAGCCTCTATTGGAAATCAGACTGGAGTACCCCATCAGTTCTGGGCTCCCCAGTTCAAGAAAGATGAGGAACTCCTAGAAAGAGTCCAGAGGAGAGCAACTAGGATGATAAAGGGACTGGAGCATCTCCCCTAGGAGGAAAGGCTAAGAGAATTGGGCTTGTTCAGCCTGAAGAA
>BOSO01022465.1:0-22888 GCA_018403395.1 Gorsachius goisagi
CCAGGTGGCATAGCAGGTCAAAGACTGCTTCCTCCTGGACTATGGGGGGTTTGTGCCCATCTTCCAGCTCGGGAGTCTGGGTACCCTGGGGATAACTCGTCGGGCCATTAAAGACCCAGGCACAGAAGGGGTTGAGTATCTCAGCCTTTTCCTCGTCTTTAGTGGCAATGTTCCCCCTTGCAAACAAAATCAATGGGGTAATTTTCCTGGGACCAAGACCCTAAATTTTCTGTGGCACTTCCCTGCAAGTCTTGAGAAATTTCTCAGGTGCAGTTACCTGTGGGAGAGGCACTCCTGGCTCCCTGCCAAGGATCCTGAGAGCTGCTCATGTGGTTTAAATAGGTTGCAGCTGCCTTCCCTTTCAGACATTCAGAAAAACTAGATGCTCTTCTACTAAGAGTGCTCCTGAGCCCCTTGCAGAACTGCTGGAGAGTTTCTCGAAGCCCAAAGCAGGGCTGATAGCCTGCCCACTGAAACTTTTTATGCTGAAGAAGCTGGGATTGTAGCTAATCAATTCTGCTATTTCAGGGAATTATGTTCTTAATGGTTTCTTCTTTTTGCCTTCTCTTTTGAGCAGCATTTTTCTTACTCTCCCAGAGGTACGTTCTCTGCCCCATTAAATCTCCTGGAGTGCCCTTCTCCCCAGAGCGAGGCAAGGAGACCATGAAAGCCCCCGTGGTATGTGACCTTGGCTTCAGGAGTCTTCACGTGACCTTCACTGCCCTGCAGTGCAACAGGTCATGTATACATGGTGCTTAGGGAAATGTTTTAGTGGTGAACTTGGTAGTGTTAGGTTAACAGTTGGATTCAATGATCTTAAGGCTCTTTTCCAACCTAAATGATTCTATGATTTGAAAATGATGGGAGACCTTCTCTGGTAGAAGAGGAGAAAAGGCCAGGACTCCTGATTAGGAGCTGATTACAGGTGAAAGCAGTTTGCAAATTACCTAATGCAAAAGGTCGTGTGTGGCTAAAAGGAGAAGGTGGGGCTGTTCATTCATTCTTGGTTGTCTGTGTGAGTTTTAAGCTGGGGGACCTAGCTCTGTGCCTTTTCTTGGCTGTGATCTAGGGCTCTCTGTTTCTTTGTACGTGATCCTCAAAGCTAGGAAGAGGTACTTTCTTACATGTGGGTCCTTCACCTCTTAAAATGTTTCTGCCCTCCCATAGGGGCACCTCCAGCAGAGGATAAGCTGAGACAGACCTGACTTTTCCCAGCAGCCTGCTCAGAAGAGGAAACATCTCCTTACCTGGCACAAGGTCTTTCTTAGGCTATGGGGATATAGGTTTCTCTTCTGTTTCTCATCAGCCTCAAAGGTGGACAGAAATAGTGTGTTGTGGCTTGATGCTGTCAGGGGAAGCAAGCCCATACCAGATCTTATAAAAACACCGTGGTGGGCCTTCAACAGGGCTGGGAGCTTGTGGATAAGAGCACCTTGAGTGCCTGTTCATAATGCTGCAATTTGCAGTGCATTGCGATGCTTTCTGGAAGTGTTTAGATAACTTAATGGGCCCCTTATGGCATCTGAGGAGACAAGATTTGACATTCCTTAGTCAGCGCTTTGATGAGGAGAACATTTGTGTTTAATTAATACTGCTCTACAGTAATGGGTACGAGGCTATGGTAAGCTGAGCGGGAATGAGAACAACATTGCCTGAGTCCAGCAATGCAGAAAAAAAATTATTAGTTTAACGGGGCATTAAATTATCCATTCTGTTTTCTCCAAAGTTAATCGTAGTTCCCCATATAGCCTGCCATGGCTGTCAAAACCTCATCAGGATTGCCCACGCAAGAAACCCAAAAACATTTTCCTTCATTGTAGGACCCTGATGTGTGACTGTTTGAGGACTGTTAGCAGATTATCCACCTCTGGACACCAAAAGGAAGCAAAGATCCTTCCCTGGCAAAGCTCACCTGCTTATTCTTTTATAAATTCTTTTTCCTCTTTATCATGCTCTGTGGCAGGGCATTTGGAGGACTGCCAAGCATAAAGCGTTTTTATCAAATTTATGAGTTTTCTGCAAGGGGCAATGGCCACAGGATGGGTTTGCTGCACATACCTTGCAGTGGTGCTGTGATAAGTGGGAGGAAACGCTCCCTGCTCAGCCCAGGAGTTACAGATCCAGATGGAGAATCCAGAAAATGCTGAATTTGGTCCCTGGAATCGCTAATGCCTAAGACACAGGAAATGAGAAACTTCACGGCTTTCTTAGACTTGATGAAAGATAGTTGGTAGTAAATTGGTGGATGACAATGCAATGCTCTAAGGAGCTGCTTTTAATTCTTCCCTGGGATGAAACCTAGGTGGCTGGGTTCCCGGGCTGCTTCGGGCATACAGATGTGGGAATGGGACGATGATATTTCTCCAAATACTGAACAGACTTTTGCATCCTTGTTTTGTCCCATTCAAATCATTGAAAATTTTTCCAAACCCAGAACTGCTTCAGAGTAAAACAATTTATTTGCAAGAAGTCTTAAAATGCAGCTGAGTTACATGGATATTTGAAGGTCCAATAGTGGATGAGTGATAAGAGAGTGAACAGAAATTCCCCCAGGTCACCCAATCCAATCAATAGTGAAATCTCAGACCCTTGCAGTCAATTTGTGACTGAATATGAAGTCAAAACAACTTTCCAAATAGTAGTTTTTTAGCTCAGCCTTGAAAGCTGTCCCCTTCCCACCCCATTCTAAGCCCACACCAGCCATTCCTGATGCGGCATCCTTTACCTCTGTGATCTTGTCCGGTGTCCGTGAGGGGTTCTTCAGCAGAAATATGTAACAATATGAAGATTTATTTTTCTTGCTGTTGTGCAGATGGAAGCCTAGCTGCTCATCCAGTGTTAATTAGATGTGGTTATGTGGCACATGGCCCTTTTCTCATGTACTGCCATGGAGAGAAATGCTGTTGAATGTGATAGGGGGAGAACCTTGAAGTTAAAATATAAACATAAAATGCTTACAAATATGTAGCAGCTGTCTGAAATTACAGCTGTTTATGGCCTTATATGAAATGTCTGAGAACCTGTTGCTTAAGCAGCCCATCGAGTCTCATAGCAGTTGTTCTCGCGTTGAAATCAATAACAAAATTGTCGCTGATTTCCCAGGGACTGGGCAAGAACACAAATACTTTCTATTTGCTGGACACTTTAACTGGATCATGAGCAACGCTTTAAAAGGAAGAAATAAAACCTTGGGGCTGTTCTACGTATATTTTTGCACAGGTGTAACTTGAGTTGCATGGAGCAATACTGATTTCTACCTGTCTTTGATATGGAGGGCTTACTAGCTTGTATTTCTTCGATGCTGTGGTGGTCTCCAAACTAGGAGACCTTTTTATGAACAACGTCTTTAGACAGTAGAGGCGTGGCTGAGGGTCTTGATCAATTTTATCCTGTCCAAACTATCTTGACTAGAATAAAAAGCTTGTCATGAGTGAGTAGCCTGCAGTACATGGATTAGTTCTGTGTTGCCTCATAGCAGTGGCTGCAAAACCGAAGGTGCATGGCTGATGACTTATGAATAAGACTTCAGAGATTTGGGTGCTTTGCTTTAAAAAGTAAAAGGCTGACACAGTCACAGCTTTCCTTCAGCAGCACTTTGTTCTGATTGTGCATTTTTTTCCTGTGTTGGTGGGAGTTGTGGCCATAGCAAACCACACGCTAGGTGCTGACAAGTGGTTCCTGACACAGTTTAAAAATAAGTTTGTTGTGGATTGTTAAACTCTTGCAGTATCTGTCTGCTGACTTTCCTTTCTCGCCTGGTAAGCTGACTTTTCAGTGGAGACCAGATTTTACCAAAACAAATTGATATATTGTCCTATGATATAAAGGTGGTTTATAGCTGATTGTTTGACTTATTGCTTCCAGCCAATACAACATGTTGAAATGTCAATTTATATTATCTTCCCTTCAAACCTGCATTGATAGGGCCATTGTTAAAGCAGCAGAACAAAAGGCAGCTGGGAGAGATCTCTGGTTGCCCGCTGTGGGGGCATCAGGCTCCAAAATCCAGGGTACAGCATGCTTCCCAGGGCATTCATCTATTTCTTTGGAGAAGCTGCTTTGTTGTGTCAAAAGTTTTGTAAATCCCACGTTAAGAAGGGAAGCGATTACTGTTTCCTTGCTTACACCCTATCCTGCTGGTCCCAGGTCTGCCTGACATACACTTTCCTCCCTGAAAAACCCCTCTGCTAAGTGTAAGTAATGGATGCCAATCTTCTACAGGATGTGTTGTGATATAATGTAGCCCAGAGCAATTAAATTTCCTTTGACTTCTTCATACCACAGTGATTCAAGACCCACATTCAGCAGGCTGGAGGAACACTAATCACTCTTCAACATTTGAGGTGGGATGGATCATTAGATGGTCACTGATACTTTTGGGTTTGGTTTCGGGGGGTGGGTTTTTTATTCTTCAGGAAGTAGACCTGAAAATTGGATTTTTTTAATTTATTTTTTTGTTACTTTTGGACAGGCTTTGTCTAAAAATAAGCCGGAAATGTAGCATTGTATTTCGCTGTATCATTACCAGCTGCCTCTGAAGTGCAAAGGTCCTTGATATATTCTTCTAGAGGGCAGTTTAGCTTTAGATTTAATTTCAAATATATGTATACGTCTGTCCTTTCAGCAAAATTTTACAGTTTTCCATACTTCCTTGGAATCTGTACGACCTTTGCAACACTTAGTTTATGAGTAGTGACAGTAACAAGATTAACACTGATCTTTCTGCAGCAAAGGTGCTCCCTTACCTTTCCCCCGAGGCCCATATGCTGCCGTTGAGTACAACTAGCACCACATACTTGAAATTCCATATTGACCTTAATGCATAGGTAGCCTGGAAAAAAAAAAAAGGAGGAATTATTTATTTTGTGTTATACCTACTTGATGGTACACAATTTCTCATTCAGTCAACACATGCAAAATGAGATAGTCTACACATACTGGTGGACAAAAGATAACATGAAACCAACTTTTAAAATTTGCGGGTGTTCATCTTCCGGTATTTTTTTGTTTGCTACTCATTTATAGGCACTTTGTTTTTTCTAACCTAGGAGTACTCTGAATGGAAAACAATGATCTGTTGTGGTTGCCCAGCATGGAGCACCTTTGATGGCCAAAGAGGCAGTCAAGATGTCACTTTCCTTCAGCCCTGTGTTGGGAGGAGAGTGAGAACAAAAAGGATTTGGGGAGAGGAGCAGAAAGGTGATACATCAGAGACAGGACCACCTGGAAGTCAAGGAAATCTGCTAATTACTGCAGTTATTGGTATCTCAGGAGGTTGGATGGGTTAATTTAAACTGTATTTGTGCTGAATCCAGCCCCAGTCTGCATGGCAGTTCGCTACAGCCTTTATTTCAGAAATGCTTCTCTTCAAGAACTGAAAAAATTTATCTCAGGGGGACATAATTTTAACTGGTGTAAGGCAACCATGCATGGGATGATCTGCAAGAAAACTGTAATTAAGTAGTAACCGCACAGCAAGTGTGCATCAGTAGCCAACAGCTTCATTTTAATAAGGTTTTTCAACTGTGGATTTAAAAAACATAATCCAAATCCCACTTTTGGGACCCCAGGTACTATCTCTGATGCTGGCTAACAGCAACACACTTAGCGGAGAGCACATGGCCATGAAAGTGCCCCTGGGACCCTCACCGTATGGGAATAGGTCTTGGTAGATCCACATCCCAGCTCTGCATGGCTCATGGGTGCGCAGGCTCCAGTTTTGTCTGTGAACAGAAGTTCACATCAGCTTCAAAATCCTGCCTGAATTTCCAGAAAAATGAAGATGTTTCCTTCATGAGTTTTGTACATGGGCTGAGGCCATAGCTATAAGGCAGGCAGGCAGCAGGGCTAATGCAGTCCCTCTCCTGTCTGTCACAGCTATAAATCCTAGCTGACACCTTAGCCAGGCGAAAGTGGGACACGCCACCAAGTATGTGGGAGGCAGGGTAGCAGGTGTGTGGGTATATTAATGGAAAAGTATAAGGAGTCACTAGGTTTAGAGTTAACAGTGCAAGTTTGGTAATGCTGCAGTATTTCCTTTTGTGCTGAGACAGAAGCAAAAGACTTATTTAAGAGCTATTTTCCACCCCTCCTCTACTTCCCCACAAATTTTTAAAATCCAAGTTCCTTTAAAAGTGCATTACGCAAACACACCGTGTGTGCACAAGGAAAAGGGATGGGGCTGCATTTTAAACCATCTCATGTATTGCTAATCTGATAAGGAGATGATAATGGGATACCATATACTGGAGCTAAATTTTTCTTAATCTCTTGATTTGGGAAATTTTTGGTTTTCTAATTCAAATCTCAGTGAAAGGTGGCTGTCCTATTTGCATGAACTAAATGTTGAAGATACCAGCTTCAGTTAATGTTGTCAATGTGTCTGAACCCATTTTCTTACCTGAACTTAAAACCGGTGTAAGTTCTTAGTAAAATTCCTTCTGACAAAAATATCAAACTTTTTCATATAGCTAAAGAACTATACGATTTCCTTTTCCAGGCCAAAACCTTGATGAATGTTATACAATGTATAAAAAAGGTTTCAAAGAAACCTTATGTTAAGAATTCTTGGCTAGGTCTGTTAAGCAGCTTTTGGCAAACATAGGTATATTTTTAACTCTAGATAATATTGGCAGGTACCTTTTGTGTCATGCATCTGTTTGACTCAGCTCCTCTTCTTTAAACTACCATTTCTGCAAGCAAGCCAACTGAGGAGGGGGAAAGTACAACTTTCTTTTGGAAACCTTTTGACCACCTGAGAGAAGGAGAGTTTGTTGCTGTTTCAATGGGTCCTTGGTACTGAAGATTCTTTATGTTTTTATTTATTTATGCGTAACTCTTCATTCACCGTGATGGGAAATTTCTGTAAGTGTAGGTAAAACACTGACATCTAGTGCCTAAACCAAAGCATCCAAACATGCTCTGAGTCGTGTGTCTTCTGTGCTGGACGTTGACTGTCCAATCACTTTATGGACTGGACAGTATTATGGATATTATAAATACTATGGTTTGGCTCTGGATCAGTGAAAGGAAGTTATTAGTTTGTGCATCGGATATCACGAAATGCAGCTGGAGGGTGGCTGGTGAGATGCTGTGGCAGATGAAGGTCTCTGTCTACTGGGAGCTGGTTGTACTGGAATGCTGGAGTGGGGGCAGTCAAACAACAAGAAAACCAAACCTCTTACTGTTTTGAAAATATATTACCTTTGAAATTCCTCATGCTAAAATATAGCAATGTAGCACACTTAAATACAGGATGTAAAGGAGGAAACCCAAAGGGTTTTTTCCTGAGTCTGAGTGCTGTCCTTTCTGATCCAGGTTGAAAGGGAGTTGTGGGGTCATTTTGTTCAACATACCTGTAGAGGCAAGGCTTTTAACCAAAAAATGGCTGTAGTCCAGAAAATGGCCATTGAGGACCAGGTCTGAGAGCTGAAAAACCCCTTGTTCAGGGAGTGCTATTGAGGGGTCAGCAATACCCCTCACCCAACACCATGGGCAAGCCCTTACTGTTACCAACCTGGTATCTGCCATTGCCCATTGCGATGGTGAACAAAATACTGGGAAAGTTTGACATTTTTTGAGTGACAGCAACTAATAATGTTCCATTTCTGGCTTGTTTCAATTTTTTTTTATTTTTTTTTTAAAGCCACTCCAATGTCTCACTTCTGTTTCAGCCCAGTGTTTGCTGATGCCTCACAGTGTGGTGGTTTGGGTGCCTGTGGCTCCATGTGTCAGAGGCTTTTTCTGAAACACCACAAACTTCAAAGTAAAATCCCTGTGGAGGCCAGCACGTGGGAGGGATGTGAACCTGACATGCAGCATCATAAGGCAGCATGTCTGTAAGGAGATGCAGTCTCGGGCCTTGATAAATAAGTCCAGGTTGATGCATTGTGTTGGCTCAAACTGGAACTGGTTGGAGTCAACCCTAACTAGAAATTGCTGATGTCTAACAGAAAGATAAACTTTCTCTCTTTTTGCAGCCTTGCTCCTATATGCCAATTGATCAACACGGGGCTTAAAGCTGGTCTGGTCTCACAGACCAGCTCTCCCGGCTGTTTTGCCCACGGCTGAACACACCAGCCAAGAGGAAAGGCTTAGCTCTTTTCCCACATGAATGCAAAAAAAGAGAACAAACCTGCTTTTTGTGCCTCTGGTATGCTGCTAACTTGGCTCAAGCATCTAGGAAAATAACAGTCCTTTTAGAAACCAAGAGTGCAACAGGGCTAGCAGGTGCTTCTCCCACAATAGCGCTTAACTGATTAAAAATGTATTTTGGACATGTGGTCCAGAGCAGCTATTTCTTCATTATTGTCACCCCAACCATAGGAATGTCGCAATGCTGATCCTGGTTTGCCCATGGTCAGTCCTCCGAAAGACGGCAATGTAATGATGTCGGTGTTTGGAGATGCGAATAAGTGGGGCCTGATCCTGGGGAAGTTTGCTGTAGATGTTGTTCCCCTGAAGCATTTAGAGTGTGGGACTATGTGGGAAAAGGTTTGGAAGGCGACGTCTTTAGTGGGTCTCGTATCTGAGTGGCCAGTAAAGATGTGCAGAACCCCGTCACAAAACACTTAAACCTTATCTTAAATTTGGACTATGTTAATTGATGTTTATTATTCACAGGTGTAAAGATTAGCACATCCATAAGTGTCTTACTCATTTCAAAATAAGCAAACAGCGTGTGACCAGCCTGGGAGGACACAACAACTCCTCTGAGCTAAGGACCTTGCAGTTGGTGTCTGTCAAGTAACTCCTTGCATAGCTGTGTCAAGCCCTACAGAAGAAGTGGCTATCTCTTCTGGCCTGTATTATTCCTCCTGGAGGGCTGCTCCATAAATGGATGTCTCTAATGGTTCCCTAATCTTTTCTAATTTCAAACATAACATATTTGTGGCCATCTAGACGGACTTGCTCTTGTGCCACTGCTAATCTTTATTTTCTACAGGAGACAGAAAGAGAATCTGAACTAAATACCAGCTGATAGAAGCAACTCCTTAAAGTGATCTGTCTCACTGGGACACTCAGGTCCTTCCCATCTCCTCCAAAAAAGGGTCTCCTCATCCCTTTTGAAGTCTGTAGCAGTCTCGTGCTGATGGTCCAGAGGCAGCCTACAGATCTCTGATGAGCCCGGGGTTTCCCCCTCTCAGTTGTTGCTAGCTGATGGACTCTGCTATAGCAGCAGAGCCATTACTCACTGCAAAAAAGTTACTTAAAATTTTATGACTTTATTATTATATGGATCATTAGAATTATTTATTGCCTTCTGTTTATGATGATCTGCATTAATGATGACTTCAGCAAGCGCTTCCAAAGAATCTCAAAGACCCGCAGTGCCAGGGACCAAAATTTTCAGGAATTAACAGTCCTGGCAGCAGGACTCCTCTCCCCAGCTTCAGTCTTTAAGCTGCCCTTAAAAAAAAACAAACCAAAAACAAAAACAAACCCACCCCCCAAAAAACCACCAAAACCCCACCTGAAACCTCTTAAGCTACAGTTATGCCCTTGGATTTGATCTTTTTGTCCCGCTACAAATAAAGAAGCCTGTGCAAAATCTGCTTAAAATGCTTTTCTTGCCAAGTGGATCATTAAAATGCCTTCCTTTTCTGTTTCTTATGATCCTTTTTATTATTTTTTTTCTTTACTGTCATTGTTTTATTGTTCTGAACAAGAGAGTCCTGCTGAGACAATTTAATAGCAAGAGGGATCTTACAGGCAGGGTCTCGGGTGCTCTCTTTGAAGTGGGTATAAGTTTGCCTTTTCCTCGAAAGCCAGTTCCTCCTCCCCGCACTCTTTCCCTTCCCGTAACCAGCAGCGCATTTAACTCATTTGATGCTCAGGCACTACAAGTTTTTCTGGCAGTCTGTCTTAAACCAGGGCTGCCTACTGATTTTTAACTGGCATTTTAATCTATATATTTTTAAAAATATAGTCATTTCAAGGCCGTGGTGAAAATGGCAGAAGAAATCTCTGGTTTGCTTTGGTACCATTGCTCCTTCATGACCTTACCCCCTTCCCTTATTTTTATGCTAATTGAGATTTATTTTCTATTAGTCATTCTGCAAGATGAGCAGTACAGAGAGGCACAGCTAAGTCCACCAAGGGAGAGCAAAAATGCCGTGGGGTTTGCAAGGCTACTTTTGTAGGTCAGCTTTTAGTGGCTACACTGCATAAAAACACCAGTTCTTCTGTCCCTGCAAGACCCCAGATCATAAAAGAGCGTTTGAAGTTTACATTCAGGCTGATGATGTACCAACTTCAATGTGTTTAAAAACAAACAAAAAACCCCCAACCAAATAAACAAAAATATTTGTCAGGTATTTCCATGTGCAGAGACTAGCAGGGGGAATATTAACTCACTCTGTTTCTACAGGCAACTCTGGTGTTTCCAGGTACGATAATGAATGAAGCCAAATTGCTTTTGTGTAGATGCTTTCCTAAAAAAAGGTTTATCAGGCTTCCCAGACGCAATGTTACTGAAGTCCCTCACCTTGCTCATGACGCACCGTGCTGACGAGCTTGACAGAAGCAGAAAGGCAAGCCTACAGTGCAGGCTGGGAGCCAAATTGAGTGGGCTATTAAAAAAAAAGTATATATGAATAGTTGGCTATACTTATTTCTCCAGAGGAGGTAGCTAAGTCTTTAAAATCAGTGAAGAAACCAGCTCAACTGCCTGGAATAATTATAGGGCATTTCTCACTTGTTTTTACATAATCCATTAAGTGTATCCTAGATTTATCTTCCTATTTCTGCCATTATATGTCATTTGCAGTTTCTAGTCTAAATAACTATATTTATGGGATTAGCTAACAGACAGGCTGCCCCTCAGATGAGATTTGGTAACTGGGATCTAAGCTCAGGAGCAAGGATTTATTTCTGTCTGCCGTGAACAAAATGTATTTGTATTTGTTTTGCATCTCTTGTTTAAATGAAGTAGTGAATATGTTCCAGATACTTTTGTTTCATTCTGGCCACTAAAATACAGGAATTACAGAAACTTTCTATGCTAGCCTGTCTTTTAGGAAACCTGAAATCATATCTGAGTTATTAAAGTTAATAGCGGGGGGGATACAGAGTGGGGGGGGAAGTAATTACTTCCCATAACATCTTTCTCTATTGAGAATTTTGTTGTAACCCTTGATGCAAAATTATTCCACTGGCATTATAAACTGCGGTGTAATTTTTTATAATGTCGCCTCTTACTACCACGGAGAAACCTTTATGTTATGACTTAAATTATACATTTATAACCTACACCAAAAATTAAGATGAATATAATGAAAGTAGATAGTTAAAGTGTCAAGGTGGCATTTGAACTGAGAAATTTTTTTAAATATATATGTGAGAACATGAAATAAATCAGCCACATATTTGTCTTGCCAAAAAAGGAGCCAAATGCCTTCAGTGGTGTTTTGCAATTTTCCACCAATAGAAATGGTGTCAGTAAATCTCAGATTTGCTTTTGGCTTCACTGTTGGTTCTTTAGTGGATTTTTTTGGCATGGTTGCTGGTGATTTTGTTTGGATGGGGGTTTTTTATTTCTTTAGACAGAAGAAAAGCCTGAAGTTGGGTTTGATCTTTAGCTGTCAGACTGATTGTCCCTAATTTAAAGTCTCCCTTCACCCTTTTCTTCACCCTTCCTCGTTCTCCACCCCCATATGGACGCAAAGGAGGAGAAGAGCACCATGTGCTACAAACTCTCCCTCTCCAGCGGCTCCTTGGCATCTGACATATCTTGGATCTATGTCAAATAACAGCCCTGTTGTAGTGTGTGTATATAGTAGCTAGAGCACTGACCCGTGCTCTAAGACCTTTATGTGCCTGCGCACAGATTTGCATAACATCAGCACTTCAACATTTCAGCCTGATCCTGGGTGGGTCAACAGCTTTCTTCCATGCTTCCAGGCTCCACTGCCTAGGCATGGTGGGACTTTGCAGAAGATGCGTCAAACCTCTGGAAGACTCAGAGTCTCCAGCTGACCCTAAATTTTACAGAGTGCACTAGAGTACAGAGGTTTTCATGAATGTTACTTTTTTTTAATGGAAGACAGTCCTTACTGTCGCAGTTTGGTAGGAAAGGTACTGGAGATACTAGATCCTTCCCTCCCATCTCCCCTTCCCCCCCCCCTTTTTTGTTTTTGCTGGTAATAACTTCACTGGTACAAAATTCGTATCAGCACTACAGTATTTCAGTGTTCTCCCTGTGAAATAAAGTCTAGCCAGGCATGGGTAGGATGGCAGTGAAGAGAGTTTACCAAAAAATGCTTTGCTGTTGGAAAAGATGGAATTCATTCAAACAGAACACAATGCAGGAACGCATCAGATGTAATCAGCGGTGGACAGAAGAATGTCAAATGTGAAATTTTTATTTGCTACCTGTTCATTTTGATGTTGAAATGCTTCACTTGAACTTTCTTTAATTTAGTTTTGACTTTGTGTTGCTTTTTATTTTAACCTTCAGTATAGGATGTTGCACTGAAGAATTCATAAGGTAGGGAAATAGGATTATCTGTATAAAATTTCAGCTTTATTAGAAAGAAATTACTTGGTATTTTTGAATTAGACTATTTTGTGGACTTTTTTTTCCCCTTGGGTATTTGATTTATCCTTAAATGCTATATTCCTAGGAATGAGAGTTAATTTCTGACTTCTGAACAATCACACCTGTATGGGGGCTGAATTGTTTTAAGGGCATCAAAGCACTTCAGGTACCTCAGACTCAAAGCAGCTTCTATCTTTAACCATCAGCTACAGCCTGAATTGCTTTTTCTTTTTTCTTTTTTTTTTTTTTAATAGCAGCAGGCATATTATTATAGCAAGGTGGTTTGCCTTGCCAAAAAACTTCTTACTGCCTATCAGCAGAGACAGGTTTCTGACACGTGTGGTGGTTCTGCTGATCATATTTCCAGTGACCCTCGTAATTGGTGAGCATCAGCTGGCAATGAAGTTTCAGCATCAAACTTTAACTCCTCTCATTTAGGGTCTTAACTGCGCTTTGAAATGTTTGATGGCTTGGCTGACCTTTTTCTGGGTTAGCTGAAGACTGAGATTTGTCTGCCAGGAGAGAAGCCGCCGAGGAAACCTTGGAGCATAGCACTTTATTGGTTTCAATTAGGCAGAGTGATATGGTATCTCTCAGTTTAGAAACGTCTCTGAGCTTTTTATGGGTTTTGAATGGAGCTATAGGAAAAAGACAACACTGGAATGCCAAGAATTTTACAAAGAGTAGGCAATGAGTAGAAGTCGAAGTCTTTACATTAAATGCAAGGATTGGATGCTGTGATCCCTTTTTGTACTTCTAAAGCATTTATAAACCTTCCTTTCCCAGTGGGAAATCTCCCAGGGGTGCGGCGAATATCCCCTGCTAGTGGAAAAGTCCGGCATTACCATCTACCCCAGACAGCTTCCCTGCTGCCATGGGGACAGGTGCCCTGGGCTCCCAGCGCTAGGTGAGGGCACCCCAGTAGCAGCTGGGTTGAGACCTTGGCTGAAAAGCCTTGTGAGTTGCAAAAACCCCGTTTTCTGACCTGAAGCTGTTTCATAAACCTGCAGTTTTCTCCAAAACTAGAAAAAAAATTTATTTTTTTTCTTTAGGTCCGATTCAACACTACGTACAGGAACATATGATGCATATGATGAACACAGATATTGCTCATGTAGTCTTCTTCCCAACCCTACAAATGCTCTTGATTTCCACGCCAGTCTTATGTCTCTGTGCTGACATTTGTTCTCCCAGTCCCCTTAGAGCTTAGCACTGGCACTGTGTCCCAAACCACCTGGTAGGGATGCAGTCCTTGTCACCATGTAATTAGTCTGAGAGACATGAGATGTCAGAAACCTCACCTGGTCCTGTTTATACAGGAGACAAAGAGCAAAAACAAACAAGGAAGGTGAGGAGCAGGGTGGGCAGCTAAATTCAGCCTGAGGACTGGTTTGGGGCAGCGTGACTAACAAGGGGGGGCTCCTTTGAGGGGGCTGCAGGGCCTGCGCGTCACCAGGGGCCAGGAGACAAAACATCCCTTGGGATGCTGTTCTTCAAATCTCCATTCTTGATGGCAAAAGGGAATTTCGTGCCAGAAAACAAATCCTCTGAAGTCCTGCACTAAGGGTGCACGAGCTTGTGCCAGATTACCTGCATCCCAGCCTGCCGGTAGTGCCTGTGTTCCCACCAGACTCATGAGCCCTTTCATTAGCATGACCCATGGGATCTGGATCAGACCCCAATGTCCACAGTTTGTGCCCAGTTTCTCACTGATGCTGGCATCTTACCACGGGGCTCCCCAACACTCCCTCCCTCAGCATAGCATCCCCATGCATTAAGAAGTCCTCTCCCTTCAGCTGATACCTTTTTAAATATTGGCCTCCTATGATAATATTTTATCTTTTATCTATAAACCCAGAGAACAGAGGAAGAAATACTAAGATGAATACAGTCCATTACTTTACCTTCATATTTCAGAGAATTGGGTTAACCCCAGCCACTGAATAATTGCACCTGCAAAATAGCAGTTGGCAGAGATCAAGATTGGTTGCTTTTGTAAAACAGTTTCAAGCCTCTTGGCTTGAGGCTACGTCGTTAGCTTATGTCGGTGACTGATTTGTGGACTATTTATTTTATATACAAGGTTTAGTCCATAATCTATTTTCTTTCCATTGCCAGCGCATCCCACAGTAGTGGGTTGCAGCTAATACTGAACAAAATTCTGACCTGTGCAGAAACACCTTTCGACTTCTTCACTCGCTATTTATTTTCTTATCAGGAACAAGTCTGGGAGAACTTGGTCTCTCGGCAAAACCCTGCTGGTTATTTTTCCTGCTCTGATAGGCCTTGGTCCTCAGCCCATTGGTGATGCTCCATTGAGATCATGGTTTAAGCACCGTCCAGCTGGAGCTACTGTGGAGAAGGGCAGCAATGGCAGCTGATGAGCAGAGGAGCATGGAGGAGGAGGAGGCCGCAAGTCTGCAACCAGAAGGTAAAACTTGAAGCTCAATGTTTTTCCGTGAGTCTTGCAGATCAGTAAAAAAAACTAAAATGGAGAGACTGAAACAATTTTCAATGACATCTTGTACCTTTTTTTTGGTAAAAGTGCCTGAGGTGCCCAGGGAGTTATTTGCTTGAAAAGTGAATCCAGGAATTGCTTATCCAGAGGAGACCTGCAGGACTGGGGCTCAAGAGGCACAGCTACCTGCTGGGGATCACAGCATTTGGTTTCCATCACGTGTAGACTGAGAAACCCACCATTTGATATGGGCACGACTGACATGCTTGGACCAAAGTAATGTGCATAAGATGGCAGGAATAAGACTGGGCAGGTGAGCAACCTCCCAGCCCTCCACAGCACAGCCAAAGCAGGGTTTGGACCCTGTGGTCAGTATGGGGGAGAGGCTGTAGGGGCGAGAAGGACGAGCGATGCCACGGGGACCTCTTACCCCTTCTTGGTGTCAGGGTGAAGGGGCAGGGAGACCACACTGCATTTTTTTCCCCTCCATCCCAGCCATGTCCACTTTCCCCACACCCTGACCCATCCTTAGGGGCCTGGGGCAGCACCCAGTTCGGCTTACCCAGGCATCTGCAGCTGCAGACCCTGCTGCCTCATCGCCCATTGAGGACACCTGCTCAGGGCAAATGTCTCCTTTGCCCGTGCTTAGCCCTGACTTGATGTTACCAAGGGAAGTTTTTCCACGTTGAGAAGGAAGACTCTTTTATTTTCAGTTTGCATGGCAAGGTTAAAGCAGAGAGAACATGTGTCGGGAGCAGTCGATGCAGTGATGTGCGCTTCTGTGTTTATATTTTTTCACGTGGGTGTAAACTTGGGGAGAGGGCGGCATCGCTCAGTTCAGCGTGGAAGCGGGGTGTTGCACCGCGCCAGTCGTCAGTGGCTTGGCTCTGCCTTTGGTGTCATCCCCCCCCTTATTGGTGATGAACGGCTGCGGAGCAGGAATCCAGCCCACCCATCCCACCTTCAGCCTGGGGAGAGGGTGCTGGGACGCGGGTGGCTCCAACCTCAGCCCCGATAGAAAGCGGGGTGCACACCCCAGCAATGCTAGAGCTATAGGGCGGTATAACCCCAGGATTTTATGCCGGGATTACCTGTGTGCCCCCGTAAATGCTACGTTTGGGCAGCGCAGGAGCCGTGAGAGGGCACTGTTGGACTGCAGGAGGACGCTGCGGGAGCCGGGCGGGGGGGGCAGCGCTTGCGGCATCCCCGACGGTCTCCAGGAGCATTTTGTCCGTATTTTGTGGTGTCGAGCCGTCGTACTTTGCAACAGGGAGTAGCTGCAATAGACTCCTTACTGCAAAATTAGATTTGCATTTAAAGGAATTTAAAGACGGAGGTAAAGCCCTTTTTTTTTTTTTTTTTTTTTTTTTTTTTTGCGGGAGTGCCTGGGCTGTACGGCATCACTTATGGAGCACCCGAGGGCTGGAGGGTGACTATTTCCTAGCTGAACAAACACCCCCGCGATCAGTGGCTCACGGGTGAGCAGGTCCCCAGCCGAGGTGCCCACGATGCCCTGCCATGTCTCTGCTGTGTCCCACATGCTCCTGAGCTGATCGCCAGCCAAACCTCAGCATCGTGGCCACCACCGCCTGCTGGGGTGACCCTCCGGCTGTCAAGCCCCTGAGAAATGGTTATGCCACAGGTTTTCCCTGGCTTAAAAAGAATAAAATGCCTCATTGGTGACAGCAATTTAAAAAGGTGAATATGTGCCATGTCATCCTGGCTTGCACTGTGCAAAACTGCCCACTTCCCTGCGCTGCTTTGCATTATCTCGTTTTTCAAATGCTAAGTGATTGCAAATTATCTTCTTTTATTTGCTTTCCTTTAATATCCTGCAACCAAAAACTTCTGAGAGGTGCAAACTATTGCACCTGAGCGCGTGCGGTAGTGAGCTGCCTTCACCTTTTTCTGATGCTGTGGGACAGATAAATCCACACTACGCCAGAGCACTCGTAACCTTTCTTTCGTGAAAATGTATTTATCAGTATAAATGGCAACTCAGGTTGGGAAAATAGGAGATTGGGTACTTCACCATTCTTTCACAAGGTCAAACGATGAGGAGACGATGATTTTCTTGTGCTATTGTAGCAAAGCCACCAGCTCATTTTGGGTTCCTACACTGTATGACAAGAATATTGAGAGTGGGAAAGAAAGACAAAGTTTGGAGGGACGAACTCTCCACCTCGCAGCTGCTGAGGAGGTGTCTACCAAGGGGGGGTGGAAGGATGGGTCTTGCCAAGGCAGACAGTGCGAACATCTCTGCACTCAGGTAGACTAAGCGGGTCCTTAATGTTCAAGCCAACTTCTTACTTCACTGCAGTTGTCTGCATTGTGAAGGCTGTCCTTAATATGTCAAAAAACTGAAGAACTACACAGCCCCAGCAATGACTGGAACAGGAGTTATTCCTTATCTAAAGCATACCCTGCTGTACCCCTTTCTGCAACACTTGTCAGGCTAAACAACGTGAAAGCCCAACACAAAATGACTTTTTTAGGTTTTTTTTTTCTTGGACTCCCTTAGGTTAAAGTTTCGAGAGGATAAGGATTATCTCTGGAACTGAATTTTGCTTTTGAGTGGACTGATCCACTGCAGGCTCTGCTCCCTTTGCACCCTCAGCCCCCTCCGACATCAGGAGATGTGTGCAAACCAGAAAAGTAACCAGCAGCAGCCTCGTGTTATTTAAATAATTAAATAATTACCTTAAGGTAATTCATCTGAAAAGGCAGTGACATAGGTAACATCACCTTTTAGCGGGATGGTTCTCATGCTCTGGAAAGCTGGGGGCATGCCCAGCACTTGATGGCTCCCCAAGCCTTGCTCGGGCAAGGGAGCTCAGTGCTGAGCGGTCATCAGGAAAAAAGGTGAAGCCTTGTGAAGATCCGGAAGCTGCTTGGAAAGAAGCCCCTTCCAGCAATTTTGCAGTGGTCCAACTGGCTGGCAGGTGTGATTTCTTTTACTTGGTCTCCTATTCAGAGAGGGAAGGAAGGCTTGGTCATTTTGATCTTTAATAAGCCTAGTAAATATTTAACAAGAAAGCGGTCCACCTGTTCTGCACAGTCAAAAAATATCCACTCCAAAACACAATGGAGGGAATGTCTGTCTGTCTGTCTGTATCAGTGATGTTAAACTGGAATTTCAGCCCATTCCCCTGGACAATTTTTCCAGGTAGTTAAAAGATACACAGTGGTATCAGAAATGCTACTTGCTTGTGGCTTTGCTAAGCATGGAGATCAACAGAAGTGAATATACAACATTTATCTTTATACCTGAGCCTGTGAAGAGTGGATGGGTTAGTTTAATGATGCTCTATTTTTATTGAAATCCATCTTTGTTAGGTATCTCAGGATTTCCAGTGACTAATAACTTTCCATAACGTGTCTCTATCAACAGAGACAACTATGTTTACAGGGCAACATTTTTCACCTGCTTGTCAGCGTGTCGAGCACCAACAAACCACACAATCTCCCTCTGAGTCCCACAGCTAATCACTCATTTATTTAAAAATTGTGTGGTCTCAGTAATGGTATCGGAGATGGGTTGACACAGCCATGCTTCTGCGTACCTATGGAGAGATGGAGATGTTCAGAGCATCTATCAGAGAGGTGCCACCAGTTAGAGGAAAACTCTTCTTGGAAATAGTGGCGCCTTTTCTTGCAGTTAGCTGTAGATACACTTAAAAAAAAAAAAAAGCGCTAGCTGGCTATTAACAAGTTGGTATAATGTTGACAGTGGCGCTTTTCGGCGTAGTGGGAGGCGTAATCTATTTAATGTCACACAGCAGAACAGCCTTTCAATTCACATCTCTTCAATACACACTGGCAGCAGAGGTTCCCCAAGATATTGGAAGCCTCGTGTTTTGTTTCAGAGGGAGGTTTATTAATAACAAAGGAGGAAAAAAATTGATCAGCTCAATGCATGGAAGGGAAAAAGCATGCTAGGGGATAAGTCACAAGAATTAAGATGGGTAGACAGATTTCTAGAACTCATATATATAAAAATCTGTGTCTGCTAGACTTTAGCTGTGTTAAAGGTCTCATTATTTTAGCTGTATTCCTCCAACCCCCATAAATATTTTTGTCCATTGGAAAAGAAGAAAATTTCATTTTTCATAAAAGCTCTACAGTGATTCTGTTATTAAAAACAGAGGGAAAAGATATATCAGCAAGTCGAAGCAGTCGCAGCCGTTATAGTTGTTTTCAATAATCCAGTGAGTCACTACATCTGAACAGCCTTTCATTTCTCCCTGTGGTTCAGACTAAATTGTTTATTAGAATTTTTGTGCATTATTTAAAAAAAAAAAAAGGAAATTGTAGCTCTTTATTTTAAAGACTGGTGCAATAAAAATTCAGATTATTCAAATTTATCAAGTGCACTGTATAAGGCACTAACCACAGCTTTTTTTTTTTTTTAATACTACAAGATATTCACTGGCTTTTCCATCTCCTTCATAGTCATAAATAAGCAGGCTGTTTACAAGACATTGCTACGGGGAGGAAAAATATTATAAAAATGAAAACTGGATCCAGCCAATGGCTGGAATTGTCATGAAAGACCTAAGTGGAAGGTAAACACCAGCTTAACGTAATTCTTCAAACATAATTCTTGAAAAGCGATGCATAATAGCTGCAAAGGTGATCTGTACTTCAGAGCTTCACCCATGTAGAGGTGTGGAATAGCAACACAGCTATATGCACTTATATAGCTATACGCATAGTTATAATACCCACAACAGCTGCCAGAACAGACAAGCACAAATGTTTGAGATATTTCACTATTTCCTCTCATTGCAGGGTAAAAAACTAATGTCAGGACAGGTAACCCAGGTGCCTTCTGGGATCCTGTAGCAGCCCCATCACCTTGCTCCTTGCCTGTGGGTTTTCCCCTGCCATCTGAAGGGTCTTCTTCCCATTTACATGCTGACTCAATATTTGGACCAGCAAAGCCTCCCAGTTGTGCAGGATGAGGGAGAAAAATGAGAACAAATGGCTCTTTAAATCACAAAGATAGGGAACTTTTTTTTTTTTCTGGAAATCAGACAATTTTAAAATAAAAGGAGGCTGGCTGAAAGCATCCCAGAGCTCTTTGGGGATTTCTTGTGCCATTTCAAGGGAAGATTCCCTGTCTTCTCAAATGTGTAAATATTGTTTGGGGTTTGTTTTGATTTTGGTTTTTGCTTGCCAAACAAATTGAACCTTACAAACATAATTAGCCAGGGGCTGAACATTTAATCTTAAATTCTGAATCTTCATTAAGTCTTTAAATTAAACCTTAGGAGGGAAGTGTGCAACAGTTACCCACTTGCAGGCATGGATGTGTTTTGTGGCAGAAGAGGGAAACTACTCAAATAAGGAAAGCTCAGAAAAACTGCACCGAAGCCGGCAAGTGGTCAAGCAGTTGTATCACGGATAGTGGGACTCAGGGCACCTCTTGCATGATCAAAGCAGACTGATTAGGAGATTAAAAGTGTGGTACGGGAGAGCTGGAGGGCTTGGTGGGTTGAAAGGCAAGGGGTTTCTCTTCCTACGAGGGTTATCCCAAATCAGGATGGGGTGTTTTGGGGCTCTTTGTTTTTATCTTGGGTAATCATCCAACAAGGGCACTGTAAGTTTTACCTAAAAAGGGAAAAAAGTGTAAATTTTTGAATTTGGATCATTTTTAGTCTATCTGTTGAGAAAAATTAAACTGCTATTGTAGAACTTGAGATAAATTCTAAATTAGAGATGATAGGGAGACAAAAATGGAAGGAGAAAAATTAATCAAAACAGGACCTTACATTTCCTTCTGCAAGTGCTTCTACAAGCCAGGAAATCGTAGACAGACGTGAAGGGACTGTGATTTTTCCGACACCTCCCTTTCAGCTTTTTTAGTGATAAGAGGCACCAAGCAATGTCTCTCTGAGGAACGTGCCAGACCCTCTGCACACAGGATAAGGCCCAAAAAGTGGCTGAATTAATTCCTGTGATTGTTCCTGCCAAATCTGTTCTCCTGTTTGGTGTTGTCGGGCTGGTGGGACTTTTGTCATAACCTGAAGTAGCATTCTTTCTTTTTTTTTTTTTTTCTGACTGCCAAATATCCAGAGAAAATCAGTAACAGAAGATAAAAATGAATATGAAAATAAATGTATAAAATAAATAAAAATGTTTAGATACTACCTAGTACTTGCTGAAAGTTTATTTTTCTAGTGCTCGCTCTTAAAAAAAAAAGAAAGAAGGAAAAAGCAGTGCAAGAAGAGAGCATTCACCTCGCAAATGGCTGGATTCCAGGAAAAAAGAAAAAAAAAAAAAGGCAAAAAAGAGGAAATTCGGGCGGAGATTTGCACGGCTGCCTGCAGACAAGGCGACCCACTGGCCTGCTGCCTGCTCCTGGCCTCCCAGCGGAAGTTTTGCCCTTGCCTTGGCAGCAGCACCCTGAAATCCTACTTGGCTTTGTGCTGTGGTTCCTGGTGGGCTCCAGCCCCAGGAGGAGGCGGGTGGGGGTGCCCTGCCTGTGAAAGCGCCCGCACGTGAGCCGCCTGCCAAGCGGCGCCCGGAGCCCCAGGTAGCACCTCGCCATCAGTTGGCACAGCCTCATTGCCTCTGCTTTTGCCACCTTGACAAGAACAAGTGATTTTTGCTCACTGAATTTATAACAAGATGGGTTTTAAATCCTCTTTGGTGCAGTTTGCTAAGTTATTGAGTGCTTCCACACACATTGGCAGCTTTGTGACTCCTACAACTGTATGGAAAATTAAGAATTAATAGAACTATTTAACACAGGAACAACAACCTGAAAGGATCTGACCGGTGCAGTCATTCCTACAAATAAATTTGGTATGAGCCTATGCTCAGCCGCTTATAAACAAATGGGCTGGTCCCCTGGAAGTGATCGAACATCTTGTCCTGGGCATGTTAATGACCAAGCTTGAAATAATGGTGATTTTTGGAGGCCGATTTTGGTAACAATGCTCTATTTGTAAGGTATTTGGAGCTAATAAAGCTATTCAGGTCCTAGGAGTGCCCTTCTCCTCAAGCACAATGGGAAACTCTTCTTGGCAGGATTGCTATAGAAACAATGAATTATCGGGCAAACGGGACCATATGGCAAATTGTGCCAGACCGGGGATGTGTGCTGATAACACAGTGTTGTTAATTTTCTCTATTTTGCTATAAGTAGAGCTTGCATCACCTATAGAAATGTAAAGTGGCAGGTGAGCTGGAGCGTCTATTATTTATAGACACATTCTGTGCTGTATAAATGAATTTTTCATAGGAAGTCTTTGTACAAAAAAAGGCATTAGAAACTGTTTCATAGATAATCGTGACTGGGAGCTTCAAATGTGCTTTGGGGAATGGGTGGATATCTTTTAGTCCCCCTTAAAATTTTCAGGTACAACCCTGAACTTGTTGAAAACAGTGGGGTGCTTTGACCCTGGAGGAGAAATCTCAGCCCCATTATTGTCAATTTATAGCACCAGGCTTGCAAAATGCTGAACCACAGCTTGTATTGTCTTCAGTCATCTTGCAAAGGTGAGTCCCCCATGAGCAAATGCAAACATTATTAGGATGTTGATATGCTTGCATCATACGGCTTGAGAAGTGATGTATCAGGACCAGACTGAAGTACGATCCACCAACTGCAAGGAGGAACTCTTCTGGCATCAAGCAGGTGACCTCTATATTGACTTTACTGCACTCTGCTCAATGCCAGTTGGGAAGAGGGTCTTTTATTTTCAAAAAGAGGGAAGACCTGAAATATGGCTTGAAATCATTGAGCTGTGAGGAGTTGGTTGCAGATAAAATGCCTCTACACAAACGCACGCAGCATGGGAAACAAACAAGAGGAGTTGGAAGCTCTCATGCTGCTAGAAAGCTACAACCTGATTGCCATTACAGAAACTTGGTGGGATGAATCC
>BOSO01022468.1:0-11896 GCA_018403395.1 Gorsachius goisagi
GCCTCACCAACACCGAGTACAAGGGCACGATCACTTCCCTGCTCCTGCTGGTCACACTACTCCTGATACAAACCAGGATGCCATTGGCCTTCTTGGCCACCTGGGCACACTGCTCGCTCATATTCAGACGGCTGTCAACCAGTACCCCCGGGTCTTTTTCCACCAGACAGCTTTCCAGCCACTCTTCCCCAAGCCTGTAGCGCTGCATGGGGTTGTTGTGACTAAAGTGCAGGACCCGGCACTTGGCCTTGTTGAACCTCATACACTTGGCCTCGGCCCATCGATCCAGCCTGTTCAGGTCTCTCTGCAGAGCCCTCCTCCCCTCAAGCAGATCAACACTACCACCCACTTTGGTGTCGTCTGCAAATTTACTGAGGGTACACTCAATCCCCTGCTCTCCATGATGTGTGAAGACAACTGTGGACAGCAACAACAAACACATTATGTTAGATAGAAGATAGAAAACACATTAGGGCTGCATTGTTAGCTGTTCAAGAGAGTTTGAGAATATTGTGTACAAAATGACCTTTTTCAAAAGTGTTCAGAATCTGGCTCATCATGTGAAACCAGATTTTAAAACCAGGCAAGGGTATATCAAATATAAGTTATGTACCCTCAAATATCTCAACTTGTTGAGCTCTTCTGACACTTCTGGTCATACTGATTTTATTGATGTAAATGGGTTATTCGGTAGAAAATCTGATTGAAAGAAATAGTGACAGAAACATACTGAAAATCTGGGAAACTATTGCAGAAAGTGAGGATAGGCAGCAATACTTTAAAACTAAAAATGAGGGTATTTCACATTCCCTGGTATTACCAGAAGTGCAAAATGAAACAATAGCTATTAGCTTGGCACATCAAAAAAGACCAACAGTATAGTGGTTACTTCGAGATGTTTCAGGAGATGTGGTGTGCAGCAAATCAGTTTGTGGTGCTACAGTAGTGAGTGGATTCAAAAGTGATTTCAGGCACAAGGGCACTTGAACAGTCTCTGGGAATAGGAGGATTAACAACAGTGACAGAGGCAACAGCGGAGACTTTACAAGATTTGCACACAGAGCAGGAGAACTAAACCTGATTCAAATAAAATGCCAAGGCAGTTTACTGAGAAGGGTGTTTCTGCTTTGGAAAGCTCATATTTATCAGTTTGTAAATTAATAGTGTCCGTGAGTCATAAATGCCTCACAACCGGTGAATGCAAAGCTAGGAAATGGAAATGCAACAGCTCAGCAGCCCCAGCATGGCTTCCCCAAGGACAAATTGTGCCTGACTAATCCGATGGCCTTCCATGGTGGAGTGACTGCATCAGTGGGCAAGGGAAGAGCTACAGATGCCATGTACCTGGACTTGTGTGAGGCCTTTGATATGGTGCCCCACAGCATTCTTACTTCTGCCTTATGGGAAGCAGACCCTGTGCTTATTGCTCTCGTTAAATACTACCCCAGGGTAGCCCGAAGAAGCCACCTCTGGGGCAGCAGTGGGATGAATAAGGGCATGGTGGGGTCATGGAAAGCAGATACAGCAGCCTGCTAAAGTACCAGGGTGGGGAGATGGCACCCAGGGTTGCAGGGGTCAGTGCTGCTTTATGCATGGGATCATGTCCATGAGTCCTGCATGGAACCATCTGTTCTGGCTCCTGCACCAAAGGGCTGCTTCCCTGGGGGATGGCGATACAGGAGTTGCCCCCCATGATTGCCTGCACTGCTGGCGGGGCCTCAGCCCTTGAGGGATGGCTTGGTGCCCTCTGGAGCTTGGTGGATCTTACTTAGCGTTCAGCTATGCTTTTGCACCTCTTTGGTGCCACTTCCTGGTGCCCCCTGCACTCCATCCCCAGCCCAGGCAGGCACGGAGAGATTCTGGATAAATGGCTTTCCATGGAAAGACTGAGAACAGAACAGTCAACAAGTTAGCTTCTACACTGTCAACACACCCCCTCCTTGCCTCTGAAAAGCATCTCACCCTGCAGCCTGGCCTAACCCCACCCTCCTTCCCCAGCCCTGCCTGCGGGAGCCTTGTGCTTGCTATCACTTTTTGGCAATGAGCTGTGCTGCCACTTCTTCCCTCATTCTTCCATCCTGATGTTATGCTGGGACAAGCTGCTCTGGGGTGGTGGTAGGTCTGTTCACACAGAAGTGCTGTGGATTACCAGGCTTCATTCTCAGGCTTAAGTGCTCCCTTCTCAAGATGGCTTTGGAGGTCTTGGGGACACTGTAGTCAGCGGAGAGCTCCTTGGGGACATTACTGCCTGGGACAATGTCACCATCTGGGTGAGTGCCCTCCAACCTTGGGGACATCACTGCTCAGGGGGATGTCAATGCCTGGGGAGGTCCCATCATCCTTGTGGACATCACTGCCTGGGGAGCTTCCACTGCCCAGGGGTGCCCCCAAAGGGTTGACTGTGCTGAACACACTGTGCTGTGTGTACTGCCCCTCGAGGTGGTGGCAGCTGAGGACCCCTTCAGGAGCTAGGGCCACTGCCTTCCCCTGATGGTTGTAGGGCACAAAGACCTGTGGTTGGCAGTGGGGGGCCTGTAGTTCTGCCCAGACCAGGGGGAGCTCATAGCCCTGGGGTCCCCACAGGGCAGCATGTGGCGGAGAAGCAATGCCATGGCTGATCATGAAGGTGGTTGATGGACGTTAGTTGCTGCTCATCCACTAAAAGTGGAAGACATGGAGGTTGAAGCAGCCAGTGCATGGAGCCATGGGTGAGAGGGATATGTCCTGGGCTGGGGACCTGGGCTGTCTCCTGGGTCACCTGCTCAGCCGGCCCTGAGCACGTATGTTCCCCCTGCTCTGTGCCAGGTGAGTGGGGAGCTTGCAGCAGGGACAATCACTGCAGGGTGAGCTGCTGTTCCAGTGGGATGGGGTTTGAAATATGGAGACATGACATGGGAGAGATGGCCCCAAGATAGTGGGAAATTATCTGTAAATTATGTTTACAGGGGAGGCCTTGCCCAGTCAAAAAAAGGAAAAAAAAGAAGAGAGCTGCTTAATTTGAGAGGAAAGAATGTAAAGGAGGATCATGTACATATCACATTCTGTCTGGAGGTAATTGGAACCTTGCAAGTACTAAGATAGGGTCAAAAGGAGCACAAAGTATGGCCTTCGGTAGTGGTAATCAGTGACTGTAACTATCAGCAGTACAAATGCACTAATGAATGCAAGAGCGACTGTGGTTATTTGTAAGGGACAGTGTAACCCATGCAGATGACAAGCTCTGTGTTTGGCCCTCTAAGAAATAAATGCCAGAAGAAGCTGTGACTAAGATGGATAAATTAAAAGAAGAGGACACTGGATTATCACAGCAGTTTTCTGGAGGCAGTTTCCCAGTGCCTGTAGTTTCCTGGGACATGGTTGTCTGCCCCTGAGAAGACTGCAAAGTTACTGCAGCTGAGTTTTCTAGACTGGTTATCACTTTTCTGCATACCAGGCTTTGCAGGGTTGTGCGAGATGGCTGCAAAACCTGTAGGAAGCTAAAGGAGTAGTAGCCACTGAGTCTGGAGTAGGAACGTAAGAAATTTGCCACTTAAGCCAGCACTGGAGATTACCATATGGGATATTATCAGTGCTAGAAATTTGTTTCAGAGGGCCACAAAACTTGTTGAAAAGTATCCTTATGCTTTAGGGAGGAATGACAATGTTCTCAGCACAAGCAGAAGTTATGCTGACTGTCTGTCAACACTAAGGAAGGTATTTCAAAAAATGGAAGCAAAACAGCCTTGGGCAAAACAATTTTTTTTTTTAATTTTTCTTTTTTAATGAGGCAATTAATTGTGTAGCTGGACTACAGAAAAAGTTAAGGAGGATATTCACCCTATGGCAAAACATGTCAGTGGTCTGAGTTGAAGACTGTGAGTTACAAGAATTCTCTCTGTGTTAAAATATAACACATTCCTCCCAGATTTGTCTGGTGTCTTCAGAGCTTTAACATCACCAGCAGAGGACTCAGAGACTTGGGTATCTTAAAGACATGGAGGAGAGATTACTAGATGTCTGAAGAGCTACTCAAACCCTTTGACTCTTTGTTCTGAGTTGACAATTATATCTACCATGCTTCTTCATTTAGTATAAAGGAACTCTTTTCTAATAATACACAACGTGCTTCCTAAGGAAAGCAACATATGGTTTGTTCTCAAGTAACAGTAAAAACATTTAATTAAAAATATTCTTTCCCAACTAGAGTTGGGAAATTGTAGCAGGATAGGGTTTTCTGGTACTGTAAAGTGGCTTTCCAGCACATACATAAGGACTTAAATATCACTGTAAACATAATATATGACCCACTGCAAAACAGATCCAAGCTCTAACTTGACATGCAAGTCACCTGTTTCTCTGTTGGGCAGCTTCAAGGGGAGGCTGGAGAGTGGTATTTCTTCTGTATCAAATAGTAAGGGGTGTGGGAAATAGAAGATCCTTCCTTAAGCTGAAGAATGCCTCAAAGTTTGGTTTCCTGCTGCCAGAAAGTGGTTTAACCAGGACGCTTTTCTTCTGATACTCCTCTGGGTATGGTTCTGGGTTAGAGATGGAAGAACATGTCTACTAGAAAACCTGAGTTCTTGCTCAGGCTGTGGAGATGTTGTATTAGGCAGAAAGGCTGAGGGATAAAATATTTCCCTGTACTGTTATGTCCTTCAGGGACTGAGATCTTGCTTGTTTCCATAGGGAAAGAAGGTGACCAAGAACAATATAAATGGAAACTCAGCAAGAGAAAATACACCTTTTAGAGACCCATAGGCAGAAAACCTTTGCAGGGCCTAAAATACATGCCCGTAAAGTACTTTTGGTCCCCAAATGAAATGTGTTATACAAGTTCAAGATACCATTATTTTACCTTAGCACTCCATGATGTACCTGATGGTCACTCTGTGCTTTATCTAGAATTCTTGCAGAGGACGTTGGGCTTTACTGGGGACTTTCATCCCCTGTGAGAGCCTTAGCCTAAATGATGAACGACTAGCTGTATTACAGAGAGGCAAAGTACTGCCGTATTATCTCCATTTCAAGTAATGTCACAGCTGCTCTATCTGCCTTGAATTTCTTTATGTTGTAGAATGGATTTCTGGGATTCAAAAGCCTCACTATGATAATAAGGTATTAAGTAGGAAAACAACTTAACCATGTCCTTTTCTTTCTGATTTGATTTCAGATTTTTTTTATATTGACTTGCATTTTTGTAGTGGATTATGAATTTATTATTTGATTTTGATAGATTATTGGACTCTGTAGCAAGGGAGAAGTTCTGAGGCATAAATGAAATGTTTCTTTGCTAACAGGCTGTTAATTGTACTGTAGTACTAAGTGACAGTTATCCTTCAAAACCAGAAGTCAGGTGTTCAGTTCGGGTTGGCTGACCTTGTAGGGTGGCACAAAATTTTCTGAATTTATCTTTTGTGCCAGAAATTGCATGCCTCCTTTGTGGATGGTTGTTTTTAACAGAACAAGTGAAGATAACTTAATGAGGTGCCATATGTCAGGTCTGGAGTCAGATTAAAAACAAATAATTAAACTATATCCCTTACCTATCAAAACAGATTGTGATATGTTTGTGGAAGGAAACTGAATCTGACATACCATGTTTTGACAGCCTTTTGGGATAATCATTCATACTTCAGCAGTATCACATTTAAGAGTTGCAGTTCTATTCATATGAAATACAAGTTTCAAGCTATAACTAATTCATGTTTCCATAACTATTCTATACTGGCAATAAAATCAGAGCCACACTCTTCTGAATACCTGACAGTGTTTGAGATCCTTTTAGTTATATACTGGTTTCAGGTATGAAATAGGATAATTCTGCTTTCATATGTAACTTACAATCCACTGAATCCAGGTGAGAGCATTCTACATAGTATTTCTTGCCAAAAAAATATCACTTCCCTGTGTCATATGCCAGAGACTGACATGCAAAACCATTGGAAAACACATTTTTATAACAAAATTTTTGACAATGTACCATATGTGAGCAACTTGCAGCTATACTTTTAACACAGAATATCAGGAAGAACATGCTCAGCTGGTAAACAGTGAGTTTCTGCCTATCCCCAATGGTGATGAAAATTTACCTTTGTGTATTATCTTTGTTTACCATTCCTGATGCTAGAATACTTGTCATTTGAGGGCAGGTTCCTATAAGTTCACCACAGCAGAAGACACACACGTATGCCTCAACAGATAATTTAGTAAGCATAGATATCATCAGGAAAAACAGGGAAAACTTTGACGAATAGACACTGTGAGCACAACTCTTACAAAAAAATTCTCAGAAAACTGAACCGAACAGCAACCAAGAGAACAGAACAAATACAGCCTTGTTCCTGAAAGTGCATAAAAGTGCTTTAGGGCTGCGTGGATGGCAGGTTGGAGAGCAGAACTTTTACAAGATTATAATTTCAGGAGGGACACCTTCATATTCAGAAGGACTCCATTTTATCTAAAATCTTACCAAATTTTGGAATGGTTTTTGATCACTGGTTTGAATGTGTGCAAAATTAAATTTGAATTTTCTAAGAATTTTTCCAAGACATGAGCTGGCATTTGCTGAATTTAACTAATGCACCTATCAAATCTCTTCCTCTATACAGTAGTTTTCTAACACTAAAAAAAAAAAAAAAAGACTGGCTCTTCTAATATTCATAATCATAGGCAGCTTGTTTATGTTTAAGAAGTTATTTTTGCTTGTTTATTATAAATACTTCTTGGTGGTTTTATGTTTTTCCTTCTAATTATTTGTTCTGTTACTTTATAGGGAACTGAGGTTAGGTTGTTTCCTGTTGTTATCTCCAGTCAGGAGTCCAGATATGATCCTATCAGATTCTAGATAAATCAGACTATAGCAACCGATAAAACATTATTTTTTTTTACAGAGCATATGAAAAATCTGAGCAACCAGTGCCATGATTACCCAAATGATTGCAATGGCTCCCTGGGTCAGATGGAAGATCCAGTCTTGAGTTACAGGATCCTTTCATTTGCAACTGATGCAAATACAGTTTCTGAGACTGTCGTTCTTAACTTACATCCACTATGCAATAATAATTCTCTGGTGTATGTGTTGGTCCCCTTTATCTACCTAATGGTTTACCTATTGTTTAAGTATGAGACTAATGATAAGTTTTAACAGCTTACATAATCCAAACACTACCAAGAAAAATTCTTATTCAATGCCCCATTTCACACTTTAATAAACTGCATATACATGTTTATTTTTTTACATTGGCATTGTGTGCCAATAGGATTGTGGTTTGAATCTAAACCATGGTGTTAGTTAGTTCTCTAAAACAACTGTCTGTAATGAAATTAAGTCACTGACTAAGTTGCCTAAGAGTCATGATGGTCATCTCCACAAGCAGAGCTGTCATGAGGGAGCCACAGGCTGGAGGTGCAAATGTGGATAGATACAGAAAACTGAAATGGCACACATGCAATACTGAGTGTCTGTACACATGCACAGAAGTCCGATTCTCAAGCAAAGCTGCATATTAGCAGCCTTCCAGTACCTGAAGAAGACCTACAAGAAAGCTGGAGAGGGACTTTTTGCAAGGGCACGTAGTGATAGGACAAGGGGTAATGGCTTTAAACTGCAAGAGGGTAGATTTAGATTAGATAAAGGAAGTTTTTATTAATTGCTAATTGTATGGACTTCTTTTCTTACAAAGCACTGAGGCTTCAGGCATGAAACTGTACCCATATGAAGGTATTCTGCTTCTGCAGACTTTCATGGAAATTAATGGAGTGTAGTATCTAAGTCAGTTTAGTCTAAAGACATCATTGCTTTATCCTCTGATTCCCATTAAATATAAATGCTCCTTTCTGTGTTGTTTTTAATCCCCTCTTGTAAGCCTAATAACTTGACTTACTGAAGCAATCTTTCACAGCTGCATGTGCTTGTGCTTAAGTATTAAGCATGTGCTTAAGTATTTTCAATGTTAAAATCTAGACAAGATTTGCATAAATGTCTTTCTAAACACTTTGCTTTAGAGCAGGTAATTTTAAATGCTACCTGTCACTTACTGCATGTTATATTTATCATTCACAGATTTGTAATAAAGAGGCATTTAGGAGTAGATATATTTGTTTGTTTTGTTTTAGAATTTGTAATTTCAATAACACTGAAGTATTTACAGTCTTGAACACTGAACAGATATTTATTCATTCTGTACTTTAATTCCTGCACTTTATTGTTCTTTTGTAATTTCTAATGTAAGCAGTACACTTATATGAAAAATTTCATACTTTTGGGTGTTTTTCTTTACAATGAAAACCTCTGCTTCCAGGCTAACAGACAATCTACTTCAGGCTCTATGTTCTGATTTTCTAAGTAAGTGCCATTAAACTCCACTTTCATTAGCAGCTAAAATTGCTGACATAGTAGTTTACACATTATGAGCAGAGTAGGTAAATAAATGCATAATTTTATTAGTTAATGGTGTCATGATGGTAACAGGCTCTCCACATTCCACACGGTCTGCATATATGGTAATGTCCTGAATAAAACAAGACTATTTCCCATTCCAAAATCACAGCTGAAGAAGTCCAGCTCCCTCAGCTTCTCCTCACAGTGCAAGTGCTCTCATCCCTGACCATCCTAGTAGTCCCCAGCTGAACTCACTCCTGTTTACTGATTTCCGTCTCACACTGGGGTCCCAAAGCTAGGCGCAGTGTGCTGGCTCCAGTCTACAGGGTGATGAACTGCAGGGCTAAAGTGGGAGTGAGTCAGATTGGGAAGTAGGTGAGAACATCAGCTAATACTGAATCGACTTCTCATCACTATAGCAGTTTTGTTATGGATTCCCATATACATGTACACACTTGTACTAAATCTACTGCATGCACATCCTCCTAAAGTCATGAGGGAAGCCCATAAAGTTGTATGTCTCTCCTTTCTGGACAGTCTATATCTTCAGGACAGTTAAAGGCAGCCTAGAAACTTTGGAATTGTAAGCCCTCAGTACTGATCTTGTTCCCATCACTTTTTTTTTTTGCCACATTCTCAGTATGTTTGTTCCATGAACTGTAAAATAAGACTAATGAAACATAGTCTTCTGTTTAAAATGCTTGGAGCACTTCCACTGAAACATGCTATAGAAATGCTAACCCTGGTGTTATACACTGAGCAGCCTGAGGATGCTCATTCTACTTATTCAGATATCATGGATTTACCACCTTAGTCTGAGGATAGAGACAATCTTAAAACTTCTAACATTCCTAAAATCACTATGGTTTTTTAAAGCACACTGATAATATTTTAATCACATTGCTCATTTCATGTCTTATGTTTGTGATTTTCTCCTTACTGATGGAGCAGCTGATATTTAGAAATTAAATTAATTTGCTTTCATAATCTCTTACAGTTTAACTGACCTTACAGGGAGTATTTGAGCACAGAAATGAAGGTGGTTAAATTATAATTGCAACATATTTTGAATAGAGTCCATTAGAAAACCCAGGCAGGTCACATAGTTTTACTCAGGAAGATCATTCTACTACAGTTTTATTAAAAGTGATTTAAACCCTTTTTAGTAATATTCTTGTCATGTCTATTTTTCTGGTTTCAGTTTTCATTCTCTAAAGTGTTTTTTATCAGCTAGCACTCTTTTTCAAGTTGATGTTAATACAAACAGAAAACCAAAAGATTGCAGTTTTCTTCTGGCAGGAGTAATACATATGGACTTGCTTTTGTAGTGTATTTGTGAGGTTACATTATCTACTACTCAGTCTTTCTTCATTATAAGCTTCATTATCAGTCCTGAAAACCTTTTCTGCATGAGCAATGTCAGTGAAAAACTATGTATGGATTAAATTTTGCCTGTGCAAGAACTCCATAGATCTGTGTTTACAACTTAAATACCATTTATGATCTCCCAGAAAAATCTAGTTATGTCTTACATAGCTTATGTTTAAAATTCCTTCAAATAAGGAAGAGTTATAAGCTTCATTAATTTGGGGCTGCAATTTGGAAAAATGTATTGTCTGACAAATTACCACTGAAATAAGCAAATCAGTGCTACTTAATTGAATGAGTAGAATACCAGTGCCACACAGTCTTGGGCATTTTGCTGTTATTTCAGGAAAATCAATCTTTTGCTTCTTTTCTAACAATTCAAAATATTTATCTTCACATCAGGATCATCATTCTCTCATTTAACTACCAAGATGAACTAGAGGAAGTATTGTGTCAACACTGTGTAAACTGAAGAAGATCATGAGTTTATAAATTCATAGGACAATTCAGTATGGAAGATCTCTACAGAAGAGTGTCTGTGATATACGAACAGGTTGCTGAGGGCTTTATCCATCTGGGTCTTGAAAATCTCCAAGAATGGAGACTGTACAACTTCTTTGAAAAACTTGCTGCACTGCTTGGCTGTTCCTATGGTGAAGAAGTTTCCCCTTATATCTATCCTGAACGTCTTTTATTCCAGTTTATGTCCGATTACTCTCATCTCCTGACATTCACCACTGTGAAGAACCTGGTTCTGTCTTCTCCATGCCTTCTTTGTAAGTACTGGGGGGCTTATGTAAAATCTCCGCAAATCTCTTTTTTCCAGGCTTCTTCAACTTCTCTTCAAAGGGCAAGTGTTTCATCCCCCAACCATCTTAGTGGACCTCTTGTATTTGCTCTACTTTATCAATAATTCTTCTAGTTTAGGGTTCCCAAAGCTAGATGCAGTATTCTTTAAAAGAGTGACAGATGTTGAGTAGCAATGGTGCCTTCCATCTTGCAGCAACCAATGATGAAAAAATGGCTGATTTCTAATAGCCACAAATGAATCTGTACTCCACAACTGAGTCTATTCTGTTTTTTTGAAGGACGTAGTTCTGCAGTTTTAGTTTTCACAGCATCTCAACTTCAGTGTTATATTAAAAAAAAATACAACCCAAACCTTAATTTTTTCTTCTTTATAACTTTTGCCTCACAGTTTATTGCTGTTTCTTGGCTGAAAGAGTAAATTTTCACTTCAAATTCACCTTTTCCATTCATGATTATACAAATCTGTATAACATGCTCCCCCTCAGTCATTTGTCTTCTAAATATAAACATCCTTTCTAGTATCCAGTCACCCATTCAGGCCTTGTCTGTGTCATTTACTTATCTTAATTAAAGTGATCAGAACTACAAACACCATTCAAGGTGTTGGTGCACCACACCATATATTTCAGCAGTAGCATAGTTATATTTTTGTCTGACTCTATTCCTTTTTACAAAATTCTTTCCTGTGGATTGCCACTAAGTATTGTTTCTATGTTTTTGGAAAGCTACTCACAGTGACTTCAAAATCCCTCTCCAGATGTAAAAACAATTTTAGACCCCATTGTTGTAAGATTGTCAGCAGGTCATTTCTTATTTGCATTTATCAATGAATAATTTAATCTTCCTGCTTTGTTGCTGTTTTCAGATATTGAGGCTTCATGGTAGATGACAGATTCCCCTTAAGCATCATCATGTTATGCTTTCTGAGATGTATGTGTGGGGTGGCATGGCCTCCTTAGGGGCAGAGTGAAAGCTGTAACCTCCTGTAAAAGGCCAAGCAGAAGTTACAGAAGGTGTGAATGTTGGGATGCTGTCACTGAAACCTAAACCAATTATGAAAAATGCTTTGTTAGCAGAAGACTTTGATATCCCATTACTTGTCCTATTTTTGCCATACAATTTATTAATATGTTAAAAAACACATACCACATTACTCAAGATGGCCTAAAACCAACAAACTTCTTTATTTCTCTCTCATTTGTATCTAGTTTGCCTTTTTTAAGAGAGACGATATTATACTGAGGGTTTTGTTTCTTTGTTTGTCTTGTTCTGTTTTTTATCTAAGAGACAATGTTGAATTTGGGTACATTATGATGACCATTAACAAGGGCAAGTGCCGAGTGCTGCACCTGGGGAGGT